>JAECUM010001273.1:0-235591 GCA_016617855.1 Megalonaias nervosa
TATATATATATATATTGGTCTTAGTATGCTAATGTTTTTGGCTATATTTTTAGTCGATATATCCTTGTCTGAGAATGTTAATGCCTTTCTTTAAAAAATTGATTATGTAGAATATTTCTTTATACTAAAAAAAATTACTTAATGCATATAAATATAATAAGACTACCATATAACCCAAGATCCCAAAGTCACTTCATGTCAGGAATATATGTTGTGTTCCAGAATGGTATCAAATTCAGTAAATTGGCAAATGACATCAGAAGTGCCTTAATTCTAGCGGCATTGGTCAAACGGGGTTTGCCAATTCATGGTTAGATGATCCCACTATTAGTCCTTGCAGTTAAATTAATTAAGGACGTAATGATTACGCAAAGTTGTGAAGAAACGGTGATAATAGAAGTTAAGATGGTATCCAAGGGTAAAGTTAGGAAATGCGAACATAAACAGATGAGGAAGTGCAAAGTCTTAAACTGAGAATCGGACCTCCACCAAGCAGTCAGCTACAGAAGTTACATGCCAGGATTTATGGACCATGCTAGTTCTCCATTTTTATATTACATAAATAAAATTACTTTAAATAATAATATTCTACTGTTTCATCTTTGCTCTCATACAGTATCCAGTTTCAGTAATAAATTGCGTTCAGTTAATACATTATAAATTCAGCTAACGAAAATCACCTATGGTGCTCGTTGTTTTCTATATTCCGAATTTAGTTTTTAATGAATTAGATATGTGATTTAAATTAAATTCTTTCAAATGTTAAGAATGGCTAAAATGAAAATAAGTTGGTTTACTTGTTCCTGATTGTTTTTTTACTCATATACACTCAAATATACTCAAATACACTAAAATATGTAATTTTTAATATTAGAAGTATATTTATATTGTTTTTAAACAAACATTAAGTTATATTTTGTCGAATATTAATGATATATATTAATAATAATCTGTTACGTTCAGGATTTTGCTGATCGTGTGACGATGGATGTAGTTCTCAAATGACATATAGTATAAACCTGCTGTTGAATCCGTGTTAACTGATTTCACTTTTTAGTACCATTTTGTATTTTCTGCATGTTAATAATAAATAGATTCCTTGTGTTTCTCAATATTGATTTCACTACACACTGCCATTAGAGTTTTATTTTTCTTTGTTTGTATGCATGTTGATTGTTTAATTCTTATCAAGTCTTTTAACGGATTCCGGAACTACTCGGCCCATAACAGAATCGACACATTAACATTCTCGAGCCATAACTAACTCAAGCCTATCTAAATCGGTCCATAACGTACTCGGGCCATTACATACTCGGCCCACGATTTATATAACATTAATGCAAAATTTCCACCATTCAGTGTAATAAGTTACAAACTAGAAACTAGGGTTTTACTAAAATATGCTTGTCGTTAATCATTACACAAGTATCACAACTTCCATCATTCAGTATAAAGAGTCACAAGTAGAAATTATGGTTTCACTAAGAATACTTTACTTATCATTACAAAAACATTCTATGGAAATTCAGGTATTCATCCAGACAATTATCTCTTATTCCAGTTAACTATATGAATATGTCATCAAGTGTATAATGAACAAATGACCAAAATATTGTGAAGTCAATTTATTTTCTTAGACATGTACTCAGAACCTAGACCATATGCTTTATTCCTATTTTTATTGTTTTAGTGTTTTTATTTATAATATTTTAATGATGTTATAACATCACTTGATCCAAAGAAAGAAGAAAACTCAATCAAAACGTGCGTAAGATGCCAATACTTTTCAACTAAATTAATGATTTCATGAATTTCAATTATTATTATAAACTAATACAACTATCCATTATATTCTTGATTCTGTTTTATGCGTTTAAATCCAAAAAAGGAATCCTTCCATTTTAGTGGTATCTTGCATATACTATTTACGGACATAAAGCATGTTCAATCCATGTCACGTGCTCGTATGGAGTGGATGCAACTCACGACAAGAGTCAACAACAGAGAAAGTGTTTATATTCATCAATTAACGATTAAAAACTAGTATATGTATATAAATATACCTCCAAAGATATATTTAATGCGTATAGCTGAGTGTATTTGAGTGCATTTGAGTATATTTGAGTAAAAAAAAGACAATTCAACGACAACAGCAGATACAAATCAAATGATAACAACGAGTTTATACTATCGTTTTACTCATCAATAACTCATATACAATTTTTGATATGCATTAGTGTTGATTCTGAACTGATTTATGAAAATTAATATTATATTTTCTTTACTGAAACATTGAAAATTTATTTTGGCTAAAAAAAATCTAAATGCGATAGCTGATATCTAGTTTTGTTCTGATTTCGGCTATAAATGTGCCAATAACTGATTTTAATTTAAGAGCTGAATATCAGCCATTTGTATTATATTACTATGCATGCGAAAACAGTAATAACTACTTAAAATAAATCAGGTGTTTATATTTCATTGTTTTTGTTTTAATATTTCACATGGTCCGAATCAGCCTGGCATTTGGCCGAATCAGCCTGTAATTTGGTCCGAATCAGCCCGTAATTTGAGCTGAATCAGCCACGGTCCGAATCAGGCAGTATTCAATGTAATCAATGTAATCATGGATTTAGCAATCGGGAACGATACATTCATTGTGTAGAGATGTCTTGGGTGTTTAGCTTCTAGACCTTGCATTCCTGAAGAAAAAGAAAGAATTGGGTCGGAAATCCGGGCACTTTTGGGCATTTTGAGTGCATAGTTACGTCCGCCGAGGTGAAAACAGCCGCCATTATTCAAGGTGACCTACATAGCGTGTGGAAGAAATTTATTTAAATAAATAAAGATATGCCGAAGATTTGCAAAACTTTAAATATAGTTGTTACATGTTTAATAATTATAATCTGATTAAAACATTGTAACAAACAACTACTACAGTATTGTTGTTATTGCTATTACATTGGCTGTGTATTCTCTTATACAAATGCATGGTATGTCTTATAAAACGCTTGGAGCACAAGCGGTAAAGGCACTATTGTCTGAAGACTAGACTTAATTGGTTTAGTAAACTGGCTACAAAAACTATATTCCAAATATTTGATACTAAAATAGTACCGATTTTGATATATGGGTCGGATGACTTGTGGTTTCTACAAAAGCAGTTGACACTGAAGTTGTACATACATCATTTTGCAAATGTATTATTGGGATTACAAAACACACCAGACGCTTTTACTATAACTAACTGGGTATGATGCTAATGCAAGTAGTAAGATAGATAAGAATTCTTAAGTACTGGTTCAAATTATTATAGGTGACTGATGATAGATTCCCAAACAAAGCCATAAGATAGTTCCCGATTGACGTCATCAGCCGCCATATTTGTGGTCAGCTAGCAGATTTACCGTTGACTTTATATGGTGTATAGAAGTTGAAATAAATTCATTTAATCTCAAGATACTTTTACGAAAATTACATACATAAACAGAACTTAAATCAGGCTTTCTGTCAGTATCTGTATTTGTGATTTATAAGCTGACTTTGCTTTAGTGTGCCTTATTAAAAATGGTAAAGTTTGGTGATCGCATATAGGAGAAACTGCCAGGTTGCCCTTCGTCCAGGTAAAATGGGCAGAATATCGTCTGCTAGTGACCTTATCGGGAAGCATGGAGAGAACACTGTGGCTGTTGGGTGAATAAAGTTAGGAATCTACTGTTTTCATACAGAATGGAATAAGTTTGTGTTAATCAAGGGCTGGGTGTTGAGAACGTCTTTTAACTATTTAAAAAAAAAAAAAAAAAAAAATACCCCCTCTGTTGAAATACTGCGCCCTTTATATGCAGATACAGAAGATGAGTTTCACTTTGCCGTCAAATGTCTCATGTATGATAATTTCAGAGAAAGGCTTATGCACCTTCATACATTCATTGTAATGCAAATAAAATCACTTTTATATGGAGAATCAATAATATTATTAATGTCCTGCATACTTTTACTGTTTATCTAGCAAAATCTTTAAAAGTGAGAGAATCAGTGTGTTAATCCTAGAATCATTATGTTTTGTGATTGCACCATATTTTTAATACAAGCATGTAATTTGGGCTGATGGCCTATGTTATAAATAAAGATTATTATTATTATTATTATTATTATTATTATTATTATTATTATTATAACATTTTTAATGGTTTATATGTTCAGGATCATAAGTAATAACAACTTAAATTTTTAAATCTGATCTAGATGAATTATTTAGAGACAAAAAAAAATAGGTTAAACAAAAAGGTGGACAATTACTTAAACAAAATATTTTTAAAAAAAAGAAAAACAAAACAAAACCAATTAACAGGTGTATCTGTGAGATAGTTTTGAACATCGGGTCATGTCACATTAGGCTATTTTAATCCAATTTCTAAGGACATTCTTTAATTTCCACGACATTAAATTTCTGTTTATAACGTGCATAAGTTCTTTTTTTGTAATTGTAAGACAGCGCAAGAATGATTAACTGATTGTTGTATTTATATTCATCATTTTATTACTGAAAATTATACCAACTAAAATACAACTACAGTCTTCAGACTGTCGTGACACTAATTGGCAGATATTGTCGTGCACACATGTGCGCTACACGTACATGCCACCGCGGTCCAGCATCTTCTCAATTTACGATGATAATTAGACATACACTTGTAGTTTTATATCCTGTTTTTAGAGAAGACTTTGCAGTAGTTCCTAATTAAAAAATAATAATAAACAAAATAATGTTAGAAGAAAACGGTTTGCAATATTGAACATATATAATGCTACAGTACTGTTACTAAGAGATTGTTTTCACCTCGCAATATAGCAGAAAGTAGGTCACAAAGCGAGTGACATCATCCTGACCGAACCAAAGCTCCACCTGCCAGCGAACCTTGTCAGTCCAACCTGTTATGAGTGACATCGAACAAAACAATTTCAACAACATTAAAGTGCTCGCTTTATTGCGAATTATTGAGAGTGAGCTCGCTTATGGACATCTTGTTCAAACCAAGAACCAAAAGTCACACGTTCTTCCAGGAAAGAAAAAAATACCGTTTTGCTACCAAATTGTGGACTTCAATCATCAGTGTTAGTACATTGAAAGATATGACAATGAACTCTAGGTATTAAATGACTACCAGAAAAAGAAACAGAAATAAGACCATTGTGAGGATTTTATCTCTTTTATATTTTGAATGTTCGTAGAAGACTGAAATTCATATCCCTAATTTCTATCTAGCTCATCGTGCTTGTGACAGATGCATTCAAGAACCTTTATTTTTTCGCTGTCCAAATTGTTGTGTGATTCTAGGAGAATGAGAAAAGATTTTTCGTGGCTATTGTGCATTAGTACTATTGCTGAATGGATTTAGACCAGACCGATAACACTTAGAAGGAAGAGAAAATACAGTTTTATGAGAACTTTCATCGATATGCTACAGTCATGGCTCACAATTTCTCAGGATAGATATGACAATTTCTTTTGAAACATTATTTAGAACATGGGATAGAATTTCCAGCAGTCGCTATGAACGGAGCCAAAGTCGTTTACATGAAAGTCAGACACAAACAATTTAAAATTCCTTGAGTTATTTAGACCTGCCTTTGGCTAACATGCCTAAAGTGTTTGGAATGACAATAATTACTATTCAAAAGGCTATTTTCCAACCTATTTTTAATACTGAAGCCAATTAACATGTCATCCAGGCAAATGATTCTGTATTTATCAGGAACTGGCACTACGATCATGACGGTATGCACATAGAATGAGAAGCATTCTACATATAGTACCAACTCCACTTTTCGGACCCTTTTGGCTATTGCTGATCCGATGTAGACATTTTAAGATGTTGTTGTGGAACATTTCGACAATTATTTCTGGTTCATGGAGGTATCAATCCCTCGAAGGAACCTTCTACCATCACTAAAGCGTTTGTACCAAAAAAAGTTCATGTCTGATATCAACTAGACATCCTAGCACGACAATCTGTTCAAGCTATCAGTCGTCTTTACTCCGCCAAAACTTTGCTATGATGCCATTACTTGTGTGAGAATCAAAACAAGAGGATAAACACACTATAAACGGTGGTTTTGGGAAGAATATTGGCTCTTTTTCTGTCCATGGTTGACATTTAGAAAACCTGCAGATCATCTACAAATCTCAGGGATGTTTATTTCATGGATGTCCCATATTTTATCTTTAACGAGACATGAACAGTCTTTGCACAGAGTTCACTACGGAAGAGTTGTTCAACCGAACATACCAGCAATGCCAGAATTTAGAAAGTCAAGGATACGAAGTGACAGATGTGGGAACATGACTACAGTCGATTTTTCAAGAATTTAGATGTATTGTTGAAGAATACGATGTGGTGGACATCGAACCTTTGAATCCACACGACAGTTTGCATGTAGTTCGAACGAAAGCAACACGCTGGCTGTACCAGTCAAATACATCAATGTGTTCTTGTTGTATCCTGTATCCTTGGGCGTTCAAATATGTTCGATTCCATACCGGTCATCCTGAAATGTTGACAGAACACATCGGCGTAGAACACATTCACCAATATGAAGGTTTGATTGAATGTCAAGATTTGTAACTGACCAATTTGTACTATTTTATTTTGCAACATCACTAGCACGGAAAACTTATGTTTCCTTTATGCAGTACACGTGCTGAAAAGTGTAATCAAGACCAATAACGTTGCATCAATGATCAAGAAAAAACCTTGACAGGAATGTGTGTGAGTTCTTAATTGCTTCATGTTCTTGATCCTGGATGCCGCTTACTAAAAGTGTACGAAATTTGGCACTTTCCTACCACAGAACAATACCAATAAGATGACGTCGACTCCAGTGAACGGATTTTGCAGGTTACATCCAGGAATTTTTTAAATTGAAGCAATAAGCTAGTGGTTATCATTCTTGATGTCTGAGACCAGAAGACAAAGATTAATCAAAAGAATGGTACAAATTTTCTTCGAAGGAATTACTTTGAAACACGTGAAAATGAACGAAGGAGAACAATCATTTGGAGAAGTCATGTTGAATTGTTTGTGAGGAAAATTAGCGCAACGTCCGATATTTTCCAAAACGGAATACTTGATAGGTCGAAGTTGATACTTTCAACTCGTCAATGACTAAGGTAAACTAGATAAACGCGTGGAAATAATGCGTAAAAATTTGATTTCGCGAATTAGGAAGAAGTCCATGAGATTCCACCACCTCACCTGTTTGGAAATGTCATATTGCAGCTTACGTGACAGCCAATACCTGTATCTTGGAACCTTTAGGACACCTAATTCTTTACTTTGACACCAATAGTTGCATGTATATCGATCAACCAGGTATCTATCACTATTGCATTGAAGATGATCGTTTAGGAGCATGGACCGATGAATATCCTGAAAACACTATTTTGAGTTTCACTTGCCTAAATTTGTGGTTACAAAAACAGATACAAACAAGGATAACTCCATACCAAATACAAAATAAAGGAACTGACACTGGACTATCGTTCCAGTCAAATGGCCAACTTTGACGTTTTAAAACAGACCTTAAAATCAGGAGTTGATCAAGACTTTCACGTGAGAACGTTGGATCCTACCAAAATTTTACATTTGCAAGATCTCTAAATCATCAGTCGACCCATGCGAAAAAGTACATCAGATCGTCTACCAGAAATGAGTGCGACTTCCCGATCAAAACACGTTACTGTACAGATATACAGATCTCCAGTATAAAAAGGGAGAGAGTTTCAAGACATATCATTGTGAGCATTGACGGTGACCTGAAATGATGGATTCCACACAAAAAGACCCATATCCAACACCAGATACATGTACCTCTTCCTCCGCAAGACCGCTGGAACATGGTTTGTCCAAAAATGAAAATTTTTCTCTCTCAGCTAAAGTTATGTTCAAAGCCCTTACAAAGTGATTTCCTGAAAGCTGAGAACGACGACGACTTGTTCATACACAGTGAAATTTAATGACTTCACGTCCAAGGTTCGAGCCAGCTGTCTTCACTTCGGACTTATTTGACACATTGTTAGAGGAGTTAGAAATGACAGCATCAAGCTAAAGAGCAAGATCGTCTGAGTCTATCGATGTCTCACAACAGTTTGAAATGCCAAAGCTAAACGAGTCAAACCACCAAAAAGACATGAAAAAGAAGAGAGATGGTGCAACAAATTCACACTCTTAGAAGAAACCCCGAAAGAAAGAGAGGTACTGTTACTAAAACGCGCACATACTCAATAAAAAGCTCACTTGGTGGTGGTCTCTTTGGCCTCTTCTTCTCCTCCGTTCAAATGATGCCTGCTAAACCTGATTTAAGACAGTGTTTCTTAATTTGATTAAAAAATGGAAACCTGCTTCTAAAGAAAATTTTACGTCGTCGATGTCTTCTAACTGCTCTAATTGCTGTAGCCAAAATCGTGGCCTCTTCTAAGACAAAAGTACATATCAGAACAGGCATATTAGAGTTTACTGCATATGTCCCAACAAGAACTTTCAAGGCTTTGTCCATTACTTGCACCAGTAGTACCTAAAGTCATGTTGATATGACGTCCCGACAATGTGGGGATGCATTCCAGTATAAAAATAAGTTGTAAATAAGATTCATTTCAGTTTTCCCTCCTGAAATAAAGATGTCACTAAATCCACACCTTCATCCCAAGAACCGTCCACTAAAAGGGGAAGCAAGGGATCCACTCCTCGTTTAGCTAATCATTAGGATGATTTGTTAGTACTGACCAGATCCAAGGCTCTGATACGAAAACAAATTATTCAAAAAGCACCTAAAGAAATAAACAATACCATGTATGAATGTTGTTTGAAAGTTTTGGAAGAAATTGTTCCTTGAACGAAGGTACAGAAACATTGAGTTTAAAAAAAAAAAAGATGCCTTGTTTACCTTCTAACTCTAATCTCACAGGTATCTCACACTTACAAAACCAATTACAAGCACTGATGGATCGAAAAGATTTGTCAAAAATAAAAACATTACAACAGTATAAACAATTATTACAATGTTTTCAACTGTTTTACCAAATATCTTTAGATAGGATGAATCTGAAAGAAAAACAAAAGTAGCAACAGCTCCAAAGAGGATGACAGACACAGCTACGGGATGAAAGAGAAAGGATAAGAGGAGAAACGGCTTTAAGCTCCACCAGATGTGAAAATACTGAAGTTGACAACACCAACATCAAGGACTGGTTGGATCAAAAAGATAATGTCCATACCCTTGCCATGAAGAGAAACAAAAAATGAAATAAGTGAAAACTGAAGTCAAATCAGAACCGATCACCACTTTTCAGATATCATCATTTTCACACTTCCTGCTCATCGGGCACGTAAAACATGCAATCCCACAAAAATATCACACAAAGAAAAGAGCATTAGTAATTGGATAAGTTAATGAAAACCAGCAGCAAACTAATGGATACTTTTCAGCTGAGATTTACTACAATCCTGCTCATGCCACTGGATAAGGAGGAATTCAGTAACTGGCTGGTGCAGGTTAAACAAGCTCTAAAATTTACGTCTCCATGATGAACAACATTGGTCACAAGAACAATTGAGTTGCACGTTACACAACCCATTCAACAAATATTTTCTAGAAGTCAAACCAATGCAGATGCTATCAGTCATCAATGGCAAGCAGATTTAGCAGATGTCTCTCATTTAGCGTCGTGCAATCGAGGTCAGAAATATTTAATTTGTGCCATTGCTGTGTTTTCAAAATCAACTTGACGGTAATTCTTTTGCGTTAGTGTGAGCTTTAAAACAAGCTTTGAAACAAAGAGTTTGACACCCTCTAAGATGGAAAACAGGCAAAGGCACCAAATTTTTTAACCAAACATTTCAACAAGAATTGAAAAAGAAGACACGCTCATTTTTTACCACTGAAAATCCTGAAACAAAAGCTTGTGTGGTGGAACATTTTCAAATAATTTCAAAAGATCTCATGGAAATATTTTACGCATCAACATACCCTTAAATGCATTGATGTGTTACCATGTATAGTCAATCAAAGAACATGTAAAGTGAGAAAACATCTACTCCAAGAAGTGATAATTCGTTAGAAAGGATATGGTGTGGAGGACATATCCTTAAAAAACAAATTGTCTTTTTCTGCCAGATCTTTGCGGTGTATTGTGTTATCAGAGCAGCCATTGGAAAATTGAGTTTGCAATTATGGACAATTTTACACAGTGGTTGCATTGGTTATCTTCTTCCCAATTCATTGTTGAAATATACTAACAATAATAAGAACAACTTTAGCCTCACCACCAACGCCAGGTACCGCAGCTCTTCCAATCACAGTAGCAGCCCTCTTCTGAAACATTTGGAAAATCCTCCTCCTTTGACATGGAGTGATTCCTCAAAGATCAGAACCATTGAACTATTAATAACCCAATTGTATTTAAAATTAGAACATAATCATGTGTTCTATTGTTAGGGCCTCTCTAATGGCCCAAGGGCATTCAGTGTTCTTGGGTTTGTGACTGCCATTGCAGTATGCACAGTGCTGCTTTGTTATGCTGCAGGGTCTCCTGTTTGGGTGATGCAATCCATATAGGTTGCACTGGAAAATGTCCTGGCAGTTTCATGAAAAATGTTCCCAGTTTTTCACTGTGGGCAGAGTCTGGGCTTATTTTTGAATGGGTGCATCATGCTGAGTTCTACCCTTTCAGTCATTTGTATGGATTTGGGAGTCTTGCCCTTGAAAAACAGTACAATTTTTCCACTCTTTGATTTTTAAGCAGATGGCTTTTTGAGTTTCCTGTCCATTGCTCCTTATCCTAGTATTTTGTTTATGTCATTCGAAAGGTTCTTGTAAATAACCCCCTTATTGTTGTAGCATGTGGATAGTTGTGGTCTGATAGGTTGTAAGTTTAGTGTTTTAATATCTTTAACAGTATTGTCCCTATTGATTCAATTTCCATGAATTTGTCCATTTGTCTGTTGTGCATTTAATTATTATATGGCCATTGCTGGTGTTCTTGATGGAGAAGTGTCCCTGGTGGTGTTTCAGGAGCTCTCATACTATACTTTTGTCTTAATTTTGTGACTAATGAATCCACTCCTTTGACAAAAAGGGTCAAATATATGATGTGCGTTGTGGTGGTGGGTTATGTTGATTTGTCATTCCTATTTTGATTTGTTTCCTTTTGTTGTTTTATTTTTGGTCGGTTTGCTTGGTCACGTTCACATTTTTTTAGGTGGGTTTTATGTTTTTTTTGGGGGGGGGGAGTGTTGCTGACTTGTTCGCATCTGTTGTATGGGATCCTTATTATATTTTAGTTTTTTAATTTTGGGGTTATTTTGCTTTTTTTCCAATGCTGTTGTTTTCTTTTGGTTTCTGGTAGGTTTAGCCTTTGTAGTTGTATGTGTGGTTTTTATAGCTGTGGCTACTTTTTTGGAGGGGGGGGGAGGTCCCAGCTAACAATTCAATGTTGCAGCAACATTGGACTAAGGTTGTGACAACATTGTCATATAACGTTGTGACAACCTGATTTGGTGAGCTTGTTGGAATGTTACTATGTTAATAGTTAACGTCACACACATGGGTGCCCGCAGCATAGGTCAAGGGGGTGTCAAGTGACTCCCCCTGGAAATCATACTGCAAATATATATAAATTCCGACAAGTTTAATCATGCAAATGAAGCTGAAAATATGTCACAAGATTCTGTTCAAAATACTTAGTAAATATTAGCTTTAGTTTCAGACTGCTTACTATACTAATGCTCCCGGTCGTGACTGACTGACACCCGTGCAAAAAATCCTGACCCCACCTGTAAAAAATCCTGTGGGTGCCCATGGTCACATAGTAACATTCCTACAACATTCTGACAACATTCAAAACCTATATTGAAAGTGAAGAATGAAAGCTGCTTCTGTTTCTGAAACCCGTGCGCCACACTGCTGGCAAGAATGTCCAAAACTTCAAAACATCCTACGTATATGTAATTTAATTACTTGTGTGTTAGTTTTAAATTTTTTATTTTATTTTTTTTTTTTTTTCATTACATGTTATTGTAATGATAACTTTATTCACTGGGTTTGACATTTTTCTGGAAAATTCAGTTCAGTTCTCTTTTGACCTGGTAAATAACTAGTATTGCTACATTGTATTTTTAGCTGACCTAGTTCCGGACCTTGATTCAGAATTGGTAAACAACCTTTTTTTTTTATTTCTTTCCTAGAGTGAAAATCATTGGTCATAATCAAGGTCATACTTGGCTTGCGTGTCAGTTCTATGTAAACAATTTTTTCTTCCTTTTTAATCAATCTTATAGATACGTTCAGTAGAATCAAATTCGTCCATGGCGTACGTGACAGCCGACCTGTGGTGTTACTACGCCGTTCAAACTAAATGACCATGTGACCCCATCATGTGATCTAAAAATTTCAGGTTAAAAGTGATGTTTCATAGTTTTTTATGGTCAGTCATAAATCATACCTTCAGGCTCAAAGGTATTGTTGTTTCCAGTTGAACTGAGTTTTTTTATTTAAAATAATTTATTTTCCCTGGAGACTTCATCTAGTGCTCATAAAGATTCTTGGACAAAGACATTTACTGAAAATTATTCGGAATTCTAAAGCAGGAATATTAGTGTTAGTGATTCAACAAGGAACTGTTGACATGACAACACAGAACAGGTTATAGAAGACGTTATCGCCTTCCATCTTTGAACTTCATCAGGATTCAAACTTTGATTCAATTAGAACTTTTTAGTGATATGACTTATATTTTTAAATTCTAGGATTAACTTTTGGATTAGATTCACAAAACCAGTCCTTTATCATATTTTTACCTTGTTTTCTAGGGAAATAAATTATTCTGTTAAAATTTACAAAGCTTGTTGGCTTCACTCTTTTCTTTGTTACTTTTGTGCGAGCCTAGACACATAACAAAGAAATTGGGGCCTCTTCCTTTGACATATATGAATTTTGGCTAAAATATTTCAGAAAATTATTTTTTGAAATTTAAATTCCCCTAGTTTTCAGAATTTTTTAAATCCCAAGTACTATTTCAAATTTTGTTTGAAATTTTTAGTGAAATCAACAGGCTTTTTCACAATGTCATCAAAAGTGGAGACTTTTCTTTCTAGTCCTACTCAGGAGCAGTTGGATTGTTTGAAAAAAGATGAATTGCTTGAACTTGCCAGAAAATACGATCTTTCTGAGGCAAAAGCTTCTTTAACGAAGCAAGAAATAAAAAACATTTTGATCCAGTATTTGGTAGAAAAGAATGTTTTAGATAAAAGTGTTTTGGTTTCGATCAGTAAGTCCGTATCAGACTCTGACATAAAAGTAAAGGAATTGAAATTAAAATACAAGATGGAATTAGAGTTAAGGAAGCTGGAACTTCAGAAAGATAAAGAGGAAAAACAAATGCAAATGCAGCCACAATTGGAGAAAGAAAAAGAACAAATGCATTTACGGAAAGAAAACGAACAAATGCAGTTACAGAAATAAGAAAAGTAAATGCAGTTACAATTTGAGAAAGAGGAGAGAGAGACAGGAAATAGAGAAAGAAAAACAAATGCTATTAAAAAAAGAGGAGAGAGAGAAAGATAAACAAATGCAATTAGAAGAAAGAGAGAAAGAAGGACAAATGCAATTACAGAAAGAACAAATGCAATTACAATCAGAGAAAGAGGAGAGAGAGACAGATGCAAAGTGAGAAGGATGACAGGGATTTTCAAATTAAGTTAAAAGAAATGGTGCTGGCAAGTGAAAGACGCATTCCCACTCCACATACAAATTCAAGTTTTGACATTACAAAGAATTTTAGGCTAGTACCCCCTTTTATTGAAAAACAAGTAGACAAATATTTTCCTTATTTTGAAAAAGATGCTGAAAATTTGAAATAGCCAAGGGAGCATTGGACTCAATTATTGCAGTGTGTACTTTATGGCAAAGCCCGAAATATCTTTGCATCCCTGTCAATACAGCAAAGTTCTGACTATGACTTGGTTAAGGAATGCATCTTAAAGGGTTATGAGCTAATTACTGAGGCTTATCGGCAAAACCTCAGGAACTTTAAAAAAAAAGAAGCTGGACAAACTTATGTCGAATTTGCAAGAGAAAAAGAGCAGTTATTTGATAGATGGTGCTTAGCCAAGAAAGTTGATCAAGATTATGAAAGTCTTAGACAACTTGTATTACTTTAAAAGTTCAAGAACTGTGTCCCTAGTGACATTAAGACTTATCTTGAAGAGCATAAGATCGACACCTTGGAAAATGCTGCTCTTGCTGCTGATGAGTATATCTTAACTCATAAAGTTCCTGTTGTAGGCAAGTCTTTCACTCAGCAGTCTACTGGTAAAAAGGTATTTCAGCCTAATACGAGCCCTTCTAAAACTCAATCTGGCACAACTTTTAAAAATCAAGCTTCTGATAAGCTTGATTCAAAATCCTTGTCTCTTCCTACATGTACCTATTGCAAGAAGAAAGGACACATTATTTCTGATTGCTTCAAATTGAAATATAAGGATCAGAATCAAGACAGACCTATCCCAAATACTCTTATTTCTAAGAGGTCAAGGTCATGGTCATGTATTGAAAGCAATACATTTGTTGGGTCTAATAAACCCCAGTCTGATTTTATTATGGAGAATTATGAACCATTCATGTCAAAGGGTTCTATATCACTCTTGGGTGATTTGGCCAATCCTATCCCTATTAAAATTTTAAGGCACTCAGGAGCTTCTCAGAGTCTTTTATTCTCAGGTACTTTACCTTTTTCTGAGAAGTCTTCTTCTAATGAGAGTGTTCTCATTCAGGGAGTCGAGTGTGCGGCTTTGTTAGTGTTCCTCTCCATTGTGTAAATTTGTCATCAGACTTAGTTTCAGGACCTGTGACAGTCGGAATAGCGTCTTCTATACCCGTTGAGGGCATTCATTTGTTACTAGGCAACGACCTAGCTGGAGACAAGGTTGTGGTTAATCCACTTGTAACTGACAAGCCTTCTTTGGATCAGAAAGTTGATCCTATTGCAAAAGAATTCCCTGATTTTTACTCAGCTTGTGCAGTTACTATAGCTCTGGCAAAGAAAGCTCTTGAGAATGATTTTGATCAGGAAAGTATTCCTTTAGCTGACACATGTATTGGTCAGGCTTTTGATGCAGTCACTTTTACTCCTTGTTTGGATCAGTCAAAAGGTATTGATCACAGTGATCCTCTTTTAACTACTCAATCTCTTTTTTCTAATCAGGGTGATAAATGATAATGACTTGTTGTCGAACAGGAAAAAGATCCTGACATCTCCTGTTTGTTTCAGAAGGCCATTAGTCAGACTGAAGCCACTGAAGTACCTGTCTGTTATTTCATTAAAAATGGAATTCTTATGAGAAAATGGAGACCTCCCGAGGTACCTGCTGGTAACGAATGGTCAGTGAACTATCAAATTGTAGTTCCAAAATCTTACGGACAGGAAATAGTTAGTCTGGCCCATGAAACTCCTCTGGCTGGTCATTTAGGGATTAATAAGACTTATCACAAGATCTTGACTCACTTTTCTTGGCCAAAAATCAAAAGTGATGTTTGTAAATACTGTACATCTCGTCATACTTATCAAATGGTAGGAAAACCCAATCAGAGGATACCTAAGGCTCATCTGCAACATATTCCTGCATTTAATGAACCATTTAGCAGAATAATGGTAGATTGTGTTGGTCCCTTACTTAAGACCAAGTCAGGGAACCAATACTTGTTGACCATTATGTGTGCGTCAACAAGATTCCCAGAGGGAATTCCTTTGAGAAATATTAAAACTAAAACGATAGTAAAAGCTTTGATAAAGTTTTTTTTTACTCAGTTTCGCCTTTCCAAATCTGTCCAATCTGGTCAAGGGTCAAATTTTATGTCTGGGATTTTCCAGCAAGTTATGTACGAATTAGGCATTCAACAATTCAAATCTTCAATCTTCTGCCTATCACCCTGAGAGCCAAGAGGCTTTAGAAAGATTTCATCAGACTTTGAAGAATATGATTTGATCGTATTGCTTTGATACAGGTAAAGATTGGGATGAAGGCATTCATTTACTGCTGTTTGCTGTTAGTCAGTTCAAGAATCTTTAGGAGTCAGTCCCTTTGAACTAGTTTTTGGACACACTGTACGTGGACCATTGAAGTTGTTGAAAGAGAAACTTCTTTCTAATGAAGATACTGAACTTAATCTTCTCGACTATATTTCTAATTTTATGTGTAAGTTGTCAAAGGCTTGTGAGGTCGCAAGAGCGAATCTGCACTCTACTCAGTCAAAAATGAAATTAAGGTATGATAAAAACTCAAAGGAAAGGAGTTTTCACCCTGGTGATAGAGTTCTGGCTCTCTTGCCCATTCCACAAAATCCCCTTCAGGCCAAGTATTATGGTCCATACACGGTTGAAAAGAAAGTAAATGATTTAAATTACATCATAAATACTCCTGGGAGGCAACAGCAAAAACAACTTTGCCATATTAACATGTTAAATGAGTATATTGAGAGATATAGCCAGGTAAATCATGCAGTTAATTTAGTTGTATCTATCCCACTCACTGATGATTTAAGTGAAGGAATTCAATCGGACTCTACTGACTTTGGAGCGACAAATCTTCGAAAATTGGAAATTATGAATAATCTGGACCAGAAACTTTCACATTTGCAACAACAAGAAAGGAATGAACTTAAACAGTTATTATTTGAATATGAGCACTTATTTCCAGATGTTCCTATGAGGACAAACAAAATTTTTCATGACGTTGAAATTGTGAATTCCAAACCTGTAAAACAACACCCATATAGGATGAACCCTCTCAAACAGGAATACTTGAAAAAAGAAATTCAGTATTTGCTGGAGAATGATTTCATGGAGCCCTGTAAAAGTGACTGGAGTTCACCATGTATACTTGTTCCGAAACCAGATAAAACTTTCCGTATGTGCACTGATCATAGGAAGGTGAACAGTGTGACAAAAAAAATTTTATTTCCATTACCAAGAATCGATGACTGTATTGATAAAATTGGAAATGCCAAGTATGTCACCAAATTTGACCTTCTGAAAGGATTTTGGCAAATTCCACTAACGGAAAGGGCAAAGGAAATTTCGGCATTCATGACTCCAGATGGACTTTATCAATATAAAATGATGCCATTTGGTATGAAGGGTTCCCCAAGTACCTTTCAATGTTTGATGAATAGGATTACCTCTGGTCTAGATAATTGTGATGCTTACATCAATGATGTCATCATCTACAATGACACCTGGAAAGAACATTTAGCAACAATTCGAAAAATTCTTTAACAGACACACTGATGCAAGTTTGACAATCAATTTATCCAAAAGCAAGTTCTGCCGTGCTTGTATAACATTTCTAGGGCATATCGTGGGACATGGACAAGTTAAACCTATAGATGCTAAGGTCAAGGCTATCTCTGAATTCCCTGTGCCTGTCAGTAAAAAGCAACTGATGCGAATTTTAGGTATGACTGGATACTATCGGAAATTTTGTTCCAATTTTCCTAATATTGCTGAACCCCTAACAAATTTATTGAGCAAGAAAAACAAGTTTCTTTGGACTGAAAAATGTCAGGAGGCTTTTGACAAGTTAAAGGCCATACTTAAAAGTGCACCAGTTCTTACAGCTCCAAATTTCAGTCAATCATTAAAACTATCTGTTGATGCAAGTGATGTTGGGGTTGGAGCAGTATTGATTCAAGAAGATAGAAATGGCGTTGATCACCCAGTGTGCTATTTTTCTAAGAAATTAAATAAGCACCAAAGAAATTACTCAACAATCGAGAAGGAATGTTTGGCTTTAATATTGGCATTACAATATTTTGAAGTTTACCTAAGTTCAGCTCCTTCTCTGATTGTTGTGTTTAGTGATCACAACCCCCTTACTTTCATCGACAAGATGAAAAACAAAAATCAAAGATTATTAAGGTGGAGTTTGTTGTTACAGAAATATAATATTGACATCAGGCACATCAAGGGAAAAGACAATTTAATAGCAGATGCACTTTCCCATGTAGAGAAATATTATTTCATGTACACTTTGTATAATTCATAAGAGTTCTTCTTATGTAATTTTTTTTTTTTTTGCCTCATGTATAATTAACATATGGTAAAAGGAAAGCTTTCTTAAAGAAATCTTTCTTTTTCTTTATGGGGGGAAGTGTTACGTATATGTAATTTAATTACTTGTGTGTTAGTTTTAAATTTTTTATTTTATTTTTATTTCATTACATGTTATTGTAATGATAACTTTATTCACTGGATTTGACATTTTTCCGGAAAATTCAGTTCAGTTCTCTTTTGACCTGGTAAATAACCAGTATTGCTACCTTGTATTTTTAGCTGACCTAGTTCTGGATCTTGAGTCAGAATTGGTAAACAACTTTTTTTATTTCTTTCCTAGAGTGAAAATCATTGGTCATAATCAAGGTCATACTTGGCTTGCATGTCAGTTCTATGTAAACAATTTTTTTTTTATTCAATCTTATCAATTCGTTCAGTAGAATCAAATTCGTCCATGGAGTATGTGACAGTCAACCTGTGGTGTTACTACGCCGTTCAAACTAAATGACCATGTGACCCCATCATGTGATCTAAAATTGTAGGTTAAAAGTGATGTTTCATGGTTTTTTATGGTCAGTCATAAATCATACCTTCAGGTTCAAAGGTATTGTTGTTTCCAGCTGAATTGAGTTTTTTATTTAAAATAATTTATTTTCCCTGGAGACTTCATCTAGTGCTCATAAAGATTCTTGGACAAAGACATTTACTGAAAATTATTCGGAATTCTAAAGCAGGAATATTAGTGTTAGTGATTCAACAAGGAACTGTTGACATGACAACACAAAACAGGATATAGAAGACATCATCGCCTTCCATCTTGGAACTTCATTGGGATTTGAACTTTGATTCAATTAGAACTTTTTAGTGATAGGACTTAATTTTTAAATTCTAGGATTAATTTTTGGATTAGATTCACAAACCGTAAGTCCTTTTTCATATTTCTACCTTGTTTTCTAGGGAAATAAATTATTTTGTTAAAATTTACAAAGCTTGTTGGCTTCACTCCTTTCATTGTTACTTTTGTATGAGCCTGGACATGTAACAATCCTAAAAATGTCAAAATTACCATCCATTTAGGCATAGTAGAGATAGCAGTATTTTCAAGAAAGCTGCCATTGTTGCCATATTGGATGTCAGATCTGCACAATTTTCATTTAGAATAAACTAAACATCACCAGTCATTTGACCATAACAGAAGGAGTAGAATTAAAATATCAGGGCAAACAATTGCACAAATCACTCAACCATTGTAAAAATTTTGCACACTTGAAAGGCTGTGTTGCATGATAATTTCTGCGAATTAGTTCAAAGTCACACATGTAAAAATGTACTCTGCACTGTATAGATGTTTTATTACCTGTTAAGATAAAATGAATAAGAATCTTTTTAGAAACTATAAAGCTATTTATAAATTAAGGGGAGACAAGTGGGTGTGAAAATGAAAACAACTGAACATATATCTTACCATCACTATATATTTGTGTTGATTTTCTGGATTTTATTCAGATTAAAAATCAAAATCAGTATCCTCCACCACAAAGTCAATCTGTGTCTTCTTCTGCTCAGGCTCCTGCAAATTGAAAAGTAATTTTAATGCTTGAACAAAGTCATATGTCATCTCAGAATGGCTTACATATATGTAGAAGTCAATTAAATTAGAGTAATGAAACAAAAAAAAAACAAGTTTGTAAAGAGGCTAAGTTTAAGTCAACTTTAAAATCTCTCATTACTTTAAACTTATTGCTCCTCATTATTATCATTCTACAGCTTTAACTTTATTCATTTTTTTCATGAACAAGTCCATGCACAAAATAATCAATTCAGAATATAGAAGAAATTTAACAAAGAAATAAAGATAGGGCTTGCCCAGATAGTGCACAAACTTTTGCACATTTGGTTGCATATAGAAATTTGTGTGCATCCCGCAACCATGCTTTTTGATCCATACCCGACCCCAACTAAGCAGGCCTAGATTATCTAGGTTATTACTATAGACTGTATAGATGATAACAGATGTTATTCATGTGTGCTGTGTTTATTACTCACCAAAACCTCATGTACATAATTATCACTGAAACAATTCCAATAGTAAATTGTTTACAATCAACATCATAATAATATTAAAAAAATATCAGAATTTTATGGCTCGTCAATGTTTGCAGCCTTGGAGGTATTAAAATTTGTTACATTTTCACGTACTTCAGTTTTGGATCTACAACATATCACAAAAGGAGGTTGTTTCTGAGTTGAACTCTGCTGTTGTTGAATATTTTATCTGGCAGTTCGCTAAAAAGTATTGGTGAAAAATGTTGCTTTGCGGTTTCCATGTTTTATATGGGAGGCTGGGTGACTGATATTGAACTTTTCATTCAACTCCATAGAGGGTCTGTTCTAGAACTGAAAACTTAGGGGGGAAATTACCCCACTCCAATTGAAACAAGGGGGGATATTTTGTGAATATATGACATATTTAATGAGCAATGTAGATGTAGCTTGTAGATGGCGCAAATATTTTCACACATCAATTGACCTTTTTTGCATTTTGTTTTCAAAATAAGCCTGAATCCTGCAATCATGCATCCTAGAATGGAAAGTGCAATTCATTTAAATATTTCCACACAAATTTTCACATAGAAAAGGCTCAAAATAGTTCATGCTTCTATTTATTTCTTGTTTGTTGCAGCCAAATTGTGAACAGATATGTAATGAAGATGGATATTGGATAACTGGCTGTGATGTAAGTATTCAAAATACAGTGGCCTCATGAACTTAGTTCTAGCAATCTGTCATGCAAGCATAAGAGATATGCATAAGTTAAAAACTTGTGATTTTTTTTGAGGGTGTCCACTTGTGTTCAATAGATGCTTTTTGTTCAGACTGAAATGATGTGATAATTACATTATGATTATTACCTAAATGTACTGTAGTGCTGTAAACTCTGGGAGACATTGGACTTGCTGATAGGGCCAAGGGAATGTTGTGGTATGGTCCTTTGTCCATCTTCTTCTAAAATACCCCTTGACCAATTTGCACATGATTTTACAAGGCGCGTACAAGGAGAATTCTGGCATCACTACCTTTCAGATATGGCTGCTAGTACTAAAAATAGACAAAAGTTACATTGCATCTTTATACTGAAGAGATCTTGAATGAATTGGATATCCAGCATTCCATGTCATCATTTAGAAGAATTATGTCCCATGAATGCCAATCGTCTTCAAACACTGGTTTTCCAACAAGTTCTTCTGTTTACGGTCATGCTGAATAAATCATAGAGAATGAGGCCCTTTGTGTTGTGTACCCATTACTATTTGCTCTAGTTCTGAATGTGTGAGAAGATGTTGAACTTGGATATGGTCATGCTTCTCGCTGGAAACTGCTTTGTTTCAGTTGCAATTTAGCAAGGTTTTGTTTTAGCAGAATTAAATTCATGTATCAATTCATTTCATTTAAATTAAATATTTTGCTAAAAGATGAATAAAATTATGTACTATACTGATAGATGAGGAAAAAATGGCACTTTATCATTTTAGAGATGTATAATTTTTGTTTGACATTTTATCTAGAATTAATTTTTCAGCATCCTGGATGTGCTGGAACATGTTCAACATTATATGATAACTACTGTGAGTATTAATATAGTGAGAAATTTAGCTGTACATAAGCAATGGTACATAAGTACATAAGATTTTAGACTGACTGGATGTAATGTCAAGTGAGCTTATGATATAGCCCTTCGTCCATTTTGTACCAGTGCATATTTGCTATTTGCATCTTCTTAAAAAGCACTCAACTCAATTTGACTAAATTTAACAAAAAGGAACCAGGCATGAATGTCTTTAAATTTGTTAAAACGATGCCAATCTGCTTTCAAATATACCTACTGTTACTAAAATTAGGAATAAACTTTTAAAGATAAATTCTTGGAAAGAATTTAACAGAACTTGACCAAATTTGAAGAAAACATTCTGGCATAGATAGCATTCAAATTTGATCAACTTTTGACAGGTAAGCAACATTTCTTGGCAAAAATCATGGGAAAATGATTTGCTGGGAAATAGCTCTGTACCAATAAAAAATACTCATGGTTATTTGTTGCAACTCAAATTTATTTATACTTCTGCTTTAGGAAACAGGCAGTATATAATGACATACATTACACATACATCTGTGTGTGCATCTGTCCTCTCAGTCATGCATCAGCTTGTCCATCTGATAGTATGTCTGCCCAGTCCATCCTGCAACAGTTACTCTTCTTTCAGTGCACCAGTTGAGACCTTTATTGATAAGCCATTGAGAACTTGCAGCGTAGGTGCACATTGGGATAATGGTGTATCACACACCAGAACCCTGATTACTATGAACTATTTTCTCATGTTAACTTAATATTGCTTAAAATTATGCCCAGGCCCTAACTCCAGAACATTTTAACATATTACAATATGGTCACTTCTTTGGATGCATCATAACTTGGTTACTGTAACCTGGCAATATGTTTATTAAAAAAGTTTTATTTATTTTAATTTTGTTATAATCACTTAAAATACTGACATTTGCCATAGAAGAGGCCATATGTTATTGCCTGCTGACTAACAACTTGGGTGTTTAGTTATTGCCTGATTACTAAAAGCTTGGGTGTTGTTTAGTTAATTCCTGCTTACAAGCAGCTTGCATGTTGTTTAGTTAATTCCTGCTTACAAGCAGCTTGGGTTTTGTTTAGTTAATTCCTGCTTACTAACAACTTGGATAGTTTTTTACATAGATTTTTGTTTAAAAAGTTCCATCTTTTTATAAAAGTTTTACGACTAAAAATTTTTTAGAGTTGAAAGCTTCACTGAAAAGAATTTATGTATTGGCAATCACTGCAACCTAACTGTAATCACATAAGCGTGAAAATAAAAATACAAGCAAAAATATAATCTCATAAGATTAATGCACATATATATATATATATATATATATATATATATATATATATATATATATATATATATATTACTTGTGAAAATAAAAAAGTTGGAGATGGAACATGAGATTCAGTTAAACTTGTTTTATATTTCATCAGATAATAGTTAAAAGAGGTAGGGTAATGGCAAGTAGACTACTTTAATGTTTACCAATGCCGGCAAATTAACAATAACTAATCCTGGTACATTAGCAATTGCCAATGCTGGTACAATAGCAATTACCAATGACTGTACATTAGCAATTACCAATGCCAGTATATTAGCAATTACCAATGCCAATACATTAGCAATTACCAATGCTGGTACATTAGCAATAATCAATGCTGGTACATTAGCAATTGCCAATACTGGTACATTAGCAATTACCAATGCCAGTACATTAGCAATAACCAATGCAATTACATTAGCAATTACCAATACTAGAACATTAGCAATAACCAATGCCAGTACATTACCAATTACAAATGTCCGTACACTAGCAATTACCAATGACTGTACATTAGCAATTACCAACACCAGTACATTAGTAATAACCAATGTCAGTACATTAGCAAGTACAAATGCCGGTACATTAGCAATTACAAATGCCGGTACACTAGCATTTACCAATGACTGTACATTAGCAATAACCAATGCCAGTACATTAGTAATAACCAATGCCAGTACATTAGCAATAACCAATGACTGTACATTAGCAATTGCCAATGCCTGTACATTAGCAATTACCAATGACTGTACATTAGTAATAACCAATGCCTGTACATTAGCAATTACCAATGCCAGTATATTAGCAATTACCAATGTCAGTACATTAGCAATTACCAATGACTATACATTACCAATTACCAATGCCAGTATATTAGCAATTACCAATGCATCTGTGCCAGTTATAATGTTTGAACAGGTGTAACTCAATGGGAGACATTAGTTTTGTTAAGATAATTGATCTTCAGCATTAACTGTAGGTCAGTTTTATGAGTACAGATATGGTAAATTTGCTCTTTTATTTCAGTCTATCATCAGAATTTCCTTGTTCCCTCGCCATCCACTATATTTATCGTTCAGAATGGAAGAGATGTGGAGCTATTATGGATGAATCCCAAATCAGACAATGCTATCATTTATGTTGTGGAGCAGCATACAACAGACCCTCAGTTATCAACTACTAACATTACTTATACAGGATGGGTATTTACATTTTGTCTTGTGAATACCATATTTAGTATATGTATGAAGAAGGCCAGTATAGTGTACTTTGGTAATTCTTACAGGAAGAAGCTTGTTTTAAATGAATGTGTTTGTACATGCATATAATTTGCCAAGAGTTCAGGGTCTGCACTGTTTGTTCTCCATGTACTTTTAGGGGGAAAGGTGGGGACCTTGTGATCTGCCCAACTGTGCATGCATTTGTAATGTGTTGCAACTTCTTCCAAATTGTTCAAGATAGTGTCTTTAAACCTTGGGGTTGGTCTGTAGTCTGTAGATGTGCTCAATGGTTTTAGAATTCATTGTACCTACTGTTGCATGATGTATGCATATTATTGAGCTAATATTGATACATTGCTCCATCTTGATAAATAAACCTATAGTGTCATAGATGTAGAGGTTGTACAATAAGTTAGATCTGCATATATTATTGAAATGCTTTGCATCTGATTGGCTGATCTTGTTACCTCTCCATATCTATAGACTATATTTCTCATCCCAGTTTTTATAAAACTTGGTATGTGGGTTTATGTCATCAAGAACTTTTTACACCGTCAGTTATGAACAAGAGATTATCTATATTAGTTATGCCTTTATCTTTAAAAGAAAGTATATCAGGATGTTGTAAAGTAAGTAAACTCAGCATAGTATGAAGTTTGGGAGATAGTTTACATAAAGTGTTTAAAGTTTGTTATAATGCATAAGTCTATTTAATGAAATGTTTAGCTGTTACATTAAGTATAAGAAGGTGAGTGATATCATGCCCACTTGGGCATCTTGACTACACATTATTTTTCATAATTTGGAGGAAAAAAAATAATGTATGAAAAATTACATAAAATACAGCCTATACACTTGCTGGGCATTAAAATTCAGATAGGCTACATGTACTAACATTGGAGTCTGGATTTTTTATTTCCCTTAGGGATTTTACCCAGGGGGTACATATTTTTAAAGTGGATGAAATAAAATGAAGAAACATGGATATATTTGTTTTATAAACACTTTCGGGGTTTTTTTGTTTTGGTTTTTTTTTTTTAAAGTTTACTTGATAGACCCTAATCCACTGACAGTGCATATAGTGCATATTATAGACAGTGTACATTATAGACCATGATCTACTGGTTAATAGTTGGGTACATGTTATAGACAGTGTATATCATAGACCCTGATCTTATGGTTAACAGTTGGGTACATGTTATAGACGGTGTACATCACAGACCCTGATCGACTGGAAGTCAACAGTTGTGTACATGTTCTAGACAGTGTATGTCATAGACCCTGTAACAGTTGGTATGTTACAGCCAGTTAATGTCATAGACCCTGATACACTGGCAGTTAACATTTGTGAACATGTTATAGACAGTTTATGTCATAGACCCTGACCCAGTGGTTCTTCAGATACACATTACCCAATCAGAATACCTTAGGAGAACTACTTCACAAATCCAGCCCTCCAAGCTACTGGTTTTAGCTAAAGGGAGCTAAAAGTTGTCTGCCTACCTATGCAGTGGTTGGGCAGAGTGATCTTCACATCAGTATCTTCTTCTGCTCTTGCCAAGCAGCATGCCCTCATCATGAGAGATCTTACAAAAGCCAGAATCTACATGGAAGATATACAGTTACAAGTGGGAGGAGTTTTTTAACTTCTAGGGAAATTAGACTCCATCTATTTTCCAGCTACAGTATTTATATGTGTGCAGGTCTTTATGCCCTTAAGAAACTCCTTATATATGTATAATTGTTATTTATGGTATATATATATATATATATATATATATATATATATATATATATATATATATATATATATAGATGAGTTTCCTTTACCATGGCATCCTTAGTCTTGGATCACCATGCTTCAATGATTCTACCTGTACATGCCATCCTTGATCTTCCCTACAGGTATCATTGATTGCTATAACTTTTTTTCCTGGTAACCATCATTTGGTATAGCTCTGTGCCCACATTGTATTCAAATATCACATGTGCAGGCCCACAGGTTTACACTTCCCCTTACGGGTATATTTTACCTGTATGCTTCATTTTTGTCTGTTATCAATTTTTTGGTCAATTTTTTAAGATTTAGCTCTGCATGGACATTGCATTCTAAAGACAGGTACAGGGCTACAGTTTTAGATGTTTTGCTCTATTTGTCTTACAGATTAGACCAATGGGCAAAGCACAAAAACACATAGCTCACCATGAATGCGACACCAGTCTGCATGTTGACATTTACTCAGTGTAAAAATGTCTGGTGGACAAGAGACATAAATAAACTTACCATTCAGGAACGAGGCACCAGACATTGCCATGCTCTGAAATAGTTCCGGCACCCAAGTCACCACCACAGGACTCAGCATTTTTCGCAACTCCCTCTGCCTTGCCCTCTTGGAGTTCGACTTGATTCCTATTTTGGAAGAGCGAGGGATAGACCTAACAGACAACCAAGTTCCCTCTCACTCAACAGACATATGGACAGGTTACATGGATCAAACATCCTACAACCCATCCCAACTGATGATCCTAACTATATCCTCCTCACACAGATGGTCTATTTCTGTTGCCACTGGCCTAGGCCAGATGCTAGGGATCATGAAGGGCCAAAACATCAATATTATGGGCTCAATCACTAACAGCCCTGCTTCTTGTATGTCAAACCTGACTTTTGCAGACACGTGCCGAGACCAGTATAATCCTCATGCCATCTCATTCAGCATGATGCCATGAATAGTTCCTCATGCCTCAACAGATGTTGCTTCACTGTTTCTCTACACTCTGCCACAAAAAGAGACTCTTTACTCAGTGACTGTCTCAAAGTTACTGTTTTTATTTCAGAGTGTTCTCCTGGTTTAGTGAGCAACAGACCTCGTCACTCTTCACCAGCTAAGTCTCAAGCAATACAGGGGACCTTAGCCGTAACCTCATGCAACCAAGATGATGTTGCTTGTTCTCCAGTGCTGTCATTTATTCTACACTATCCAATGGCAAGGGAAGATGCAACCTTCCAAGCTTCCATTGCGGATGTTTTCCACCATCAACTCTCAGAGTTTTATCCTCCTCCTTCCGCTCCATCAACAACCTGGACCTGAGCTCCAGCATCTGTTGATCTTATGATGGAACAGAAGAGCCTGAGTTCACAGTCTGGGAGAGTTACAGACATTCAGACCACACCTTCACCATCAGTTCATCAGCAGTTCTACCTTTGCCACACACCAGTTTTTCATTTGGAAACCTCAGCAGTTGACAGTGATATTGCTGTTTTGGGGATAATATAAATAATAATAATAATAATAATAATAATAATAATAATAAAGACTTTATTTAGAGAAGGTAACTCAATTAGTTACAGAACTAATCGACCTTGAGGCCTTTTATCTGTTATGTACAATATATACAGTATATACAACATGATGTGAAGAATCTGGCTTGACACCAAATAACTAAGTGATTTTAAAAGTCAAAGTATCAAGCCTGGAACACATGCACAGGCATCTGTGAATACATAAACATATATAAAATATAAAATATCATCCTGCATTGAAAAATTCAACTGTGAAAATGATGCAAAATTACAGAAAAGCAAGCGGTATTTATTGTACTAGAAATGTTCAATTGTCTAAAGATTTCATCCATTGATTATGAAAAAAAAAAATGCTAGGAGCCTGCCTTATGTCACTGGGAATGTTGTTCCATACCAGTGGACCAGTATATTGAAAACATTTTTAAACAATTCCTTCTTTGGCCTTGGTATAATGTAATTTTTACTTCTTATTGACCTTAAATTTGGAGTACCATCAGCATCTCTTTGGTGAAAGATATTGCTTAGATAGACAGGAATCGCTTTTCTGGATACTTTATACATCAATTTGGCCTTTCTAAGAAATATTCTTTCATGTATTGTTAAATCTTTATTTTATTCAATGTATCCTGGAAATTATCTATACACTGATCTAGAATTAAATGGCAAGCTCTCTTTTGGAGTCTTAAAAGCATTGTTATGTTTAAATTAGAGGTATTACCCCAAATTACATTACAATAGTCCAGATATGGCTGAATATAACTTTTATAAAACATGACCCTATACTGAAGAGGAATGTATGTTTTGATTTTTCTCAGTAACCAAAGATAAGAATTAACCTTTTTTGAAACATGTTTAATGTGAATAGACCAAGTAAGATTGTTATCTATGAATACACCAAGAATTTTATCATGAGAGGTCGTATTAAGGCTCACATTGTCAAATAGAACCTGGAGTTTGTCGCTATCTAGCCTTGTTCATTTTTGTTGTGTTGTAACTTATAGGGCTTTTGTTTTTTTCTGTATTGATGATCATACTGTTTTCCTTGCATCATACTTGAAGTCTGTTGAGAGCATCTTGTAAGTTAATTTCAAGTACTGTTTTGGTTTTACCCATCTCAGACAATGTAGTATCATTTGCATAGAGGTCAGTAGAAGAAATTAAAGTTCCAATCTTAAGAGGTAAGTCGTAATAGAATGAATAACAGAGGTCCAAGTATAGAGCCCTGTGGTACTCCACAATTAATATTTTTAATGACAAAGCCACACTTCATATGTATGGATAGGATGGCCTTTGATGACACTTGGCAGTTAATATGCAATATAGTTGCTGTGGCTGCGATGTTGGACTTTTGTCTCTGTGACTGATGTTGCTATATCATCAATTTGCTTAAGTCTAGGAGGAAAACAACTTTTCTTGGGTGAGTTCAACTCTTTTAGATACTTCCATAATGTCTTGGTACTCTTACTTTCATCAAAAGTCTGTTTATAGAAGTTATCTTTTGCCTTATCTATCAGGTACTTAGCTTTATTCCTCCACTTCCTTTAGTTTTTCGTGTCTTTTTTCTTGTGGAAATTATCTCTTTAGTGCCTAGACTAAACTTTAAAATAATATTTGTAAACATATTTACTTGAATTTGAATTCAGGACATCAGTTTTCTCATTGGAACTTACGTGGTCTACCTGATTTCTGACAGGCTGGCTGCTAAAATGGAGGTAAACAGACCTGACCTTGTTACAAATTTAATGGAATTTTCCAACAATATGGCAAAGTATTTTCAGAAACTGGCTATTCCGATATAGGTCAAGAGGGGATCTATATAAGTTTGTTTATAAGAGAATTATTCATTCCTATTTTAACATCTATCTAGTGGAATTAGTCTTTTAGTTGTGTTCAGCTATATTTTGAAAAGATTTATTTATTAAATTATTCATTGGAATTACAAAGTGCTCATTGACTTTTGGACTAAATCATTATTTTGTATTACTGTGAATTCATTTAAAGATATTCTGGATTACTATCATTATTATTATTATTATTGTGTGCAGTGCGTACTCAGCCATTTAACAGCATGATCATCAGCAACATGCAGAGCCTGCAGTCCACCGGGGAACTTTGTCAGTGGACAGCTGTTCACAGTGTGTGACATAGTCTGAAGAACACCGCAGCAACAGGAAGAGTTAGTGGCTGGCCCCATCAGACAAGGTTGACAGAACAACGACCCTGTCTGAAAGTGGTTCAGTGTGGTCCACTGATGACGTGGAATATTGAAGCCAGGAGGGCAGACAGATGGCTCAGCTACGAGGGAATGGTTTACAACATCTGCTGAAGACCATTCAATGCTCCATGCTGAAATAGCTGTCATATCCTCCAGCAACGGACATAACCAAATTGGGCATCTTGAAGTCAAGTGGACTGCTGAATGTGAGGTGATGTCCATGTAGAGTGGAAGTTTCCCACTGGTATAGACCCTAGCCAACACTTTTGTGGTAGCTTCCTGGTGACGCAGATTTGGAGGAGGAATAATGCTGAATACTGGCAGCCATGGTAAAGGAGTAGGACGTAGTGTTCCAGAGATTATGCGTATTGTTGTGTTGAGCTGGACATCAATTAGCTTAGTATGGGATGATCAAGCCAAGACAGAAGTGCAATACTCGGCTTTCGAATAACAGAGGGCCAGTGCTGATGTCTTGAGTGTCTGAGCACTAGCACCCCAGGTTGAGCCAGCCAGTTTGAGGAGTAGGTTGTTTCCAGTGCTAAGTTTTGCTGCAGTTTTCTTCAGGTGGTTGTAGAATGTCAGTGATCTGTCCAGAGCCACACCAAGGTATGTTGGTGTCGGGTCGTGTTTTATTTGCTGCCCATTGAGGAGGATGTAAAGCTCACGATTTGCATTTGCATTGTTCAGGTGGAAGACGCTGGAGACTGTCTTCGCCCGTACGAAAACTTCCGCCCTGACTTTAACCAGATTCCAGGTGGAATTTTAAAGCAGATTTCACCTAAAGCCATGGATTCCACTTATTATCAATTTTAGGTGGATTCAGGGCGGATTCAGGGTGGAATATGGCCCGAAATATGCAAATTGCTCCGTCTATTATTAGGCGGAATCTGTTTAGTCCGCCTACTAAGCGGAATTTGTTTATTCCGCTTATTTAGCCTAGATTCCCCTTATTATCACTTTTAGGTAGATTCAGGGCGGACTCAGGGTGGAATATGGCCCGAAATATGCAAATTACTCCATCTATTATTAGGAGGAATCTGTTTAGTCCGCCTTCTAAGTGGAATTTGTTTATTCCGCTTATTTAGCCTAGATTCCCCTTATTATCACTTTTAGGCAGATTCAGGGTGGAATATAGCTCAAAATACTATAACTTTGGTGAGATTTCACTAAAATTTTGATCATTATATAGTATTTTACTGAAGTTCCAGGAATTTTTCAGACATTTCAAAAGGTTTCAAATAAATAATGGATATGAATTGTGTGTGTGTGATTTGGATTTTTAACGTAGCTTTAACAATTTTTTGGTCATATTGCTACGATGTCTGTAGTGTGGCAGTTTATAGTGATGTCTAGCACTGGGGCATCATGCCGCAGACATGTAGCATGATGTCCCACCCAATCACATTATCCTGATACCAGGCCAATTGGTCCTAACACTAACCTCTTAATGCTTTGCGTCAAGCGAGGCAGCTGTTAGTACCATTTTGGTAAGTCTTTGGTATGACTCAGCTGGGGATCGAACCCACGACCTCCTGCATCCGAGGCGGATGCTCTAACCACTAGGCCACCAGAGCGGTACTGGATATGAATTAAACAGGACTTTATTAATCAATGTGATATTTCAGTGTACATGAAACAAAATTATACAGATGTTGTAATTATATGACATCCAAGGCAAGAGATATGGGAGTTAATAATAATAATAATAATAATAATAATAATAATAAAGACTTTATTTAGAGAAGGTAACTCACATAGTTACAGAGTTAATCTACCTTGAGGCCTTCCATCTGTTATGCACAATATATTATATACAGTATATACAACATGATGTGAAGAATCTGGCTAGACACTAAATAATTAAATGATTTTAAAATCAAATTATCAAGCCTGGAACATAAGCACAGGCATATGTGAACACATAAACATATATAAAATATAAAATATTATCTTGCATTGAAAAATTCAACTGTGAAAATGATGCAAAATGACAGAAAAGCATCCATTTGAGACATTGATTAAGAAAAGAAATGCTAGGAGCCTGCCTTATGTCACTGTGTTGCACTGCAGACTTGATTTTTGATTAATGACTATGATATTGTTGTGGTCTCTTGATTTAGTCCTTGTTCCATAAGCAGCGGTGACAAACGTTTATCATGATATAATTACTCTTCTTTTACACTTAATTCTAACACAACTAGAATATTTTGATAATATAAACAATCTGAAGGATGATTCTATTTGTGGGCCAAGAAAACTCCTCCAAGATATGACCTTTTTATTGACATGGGTATCTGGCAAAAAACAATATAAACAATTCCCACCAGGGAGCTATGCGTTGTCCCTCCTTAAATTCTGGAAGTTAATCAGTTTGGAGTTATAAAACCTCGGAATCATCCTGGTTCAATTCCTTGTCATATTTAGCATGCTAGCCGCTACTGTTAAGCTCTTTATGGCATAAAAAGCGAAACGCTAGTCCTGGCGTTCAGTTTTCATGCAGATTCACCAGTTACGTTCCCATCAACTTTGCATTCAAGCTATTCTCATTGCCGCACATTTTTCAAATGGTTATTCAACTCGTATCCCGCTCGAAAATTCGAATCGCCATGTTTAGCAAGCATGCTCATTCCCATCAGTTTCCGTTATGTGACAATTCATTGGGCAAGTACAAACTTTTGACCAATCAAAATGCTCTTTATAATGATCATCTGTTAAATAATATACGGAACAAATACTTAATAGAAAGCTCGTTGCGGAATGCGACCGGATAGAGCATTATAAAAAAATAAAAAAACAGTTTCGGAGACAATATTTAAAAAAGGGTCCATATAGAGGAAAATCAGATTCAGGTCAGGAGAAACACGAAATTCTGCTTTAAAACAAAAAAGAAGAAAACAATTTTTTTTGAGGGAAATTTAATCCAATTGAAGTTAAAAAAAATACAACAACAACAACAATTTTTTAAAAAAATACAAGGAAAGATTTGGAAAGAAGTTATTATTCCCAAAATGAACAATAAAATTACAGCTATCAGAAACAGGAAATATAAATGTTGCTGAAAATCATTCAAATTGTACAAGAAACAAAAAATAAATTTTATTATATCTTAGTGATATTTTTTATTGAAATGTCAGTGATATTACAATCACAAAATATCACTATATTTTCAGAATTTTTGGCAAAGTGTCAGTGAAATTTCAATCACAAATTCTCACTGATATTTTTGGGAAATGTTGGCAGTCAGTGAAATTTCAATAACAAAATTTCACAATTTCAGAAATTTTGGTAAAATCTCCTAAAATATAATAATTTTAGTGAAAAAAAGGACATTTGAGTGAATGTCAAAAAATGTTCACTCTGATTTTGCTGAAATTTCAGTCACATTTTCACTTGGGTATGATTGTTGTAGAGCATATTTTAATAGGAAGTAAAAGAAACTTATTTTTCAGAGTAAACATCAGATCAAGTCCAAAATCCACCTTGCACCAAATTTTCTAAGTCCAAAGATTCTATGCTAATGTAGTTCTTTTGATAAAGTTCAAAATTACGCCTAACATTTCTGCCAAAATCAGTCTAAGTCCAAAATCCATCTTAAAGTAGGAAAATGAACTGGACAAGCAGAACTTTTCCGTCTAACAGTTATCCTTTAGGAGGAATATAAGAAATAGTACGCTTAACTATTAGACGGATTCAGTCTGTCACCTTAGCCGTATTCCCAGTCCGTCTAAAGTCTGTCTGAAATTTGGTGTTTTTAGGCAGAATCCACCCTGAATCCACCTAAACTCCATGCGGAATCTGCCTAAAAATTTCGTACGGGTGTTGTGCTTGCCTGTAGACACCATTTCTTGAAGATGTCCGTCATATCCTCCAGGTCCGTATTCCTTATTCATTATAATACATCAAGACAAAACCTGAATCTGGTAGGTCCTGTGACTGTGCCCCAAATAACCACCAGACCCAATTAAACCAACACAGCATCTTAGATTGCTGGATTCACCAACGATTTTCGATGGTGAGAAGATTTCATTAATTATCTTCTTAACCTGATGGAGTGGTCAATGTTCAAGTGATGCTGTGTTGCTTTAAGTAACAGAGTGGATTATCATTCACATAGGGAATCCAGTCTTTCTTCACTAGAAGGATACTTGAGGTATACGTAGGATGCACAGCATTCCCTCCTACTATTACCTATTCTCCTAACGTTAATGTGGTCAGGGAATGTATTTAAAGGAGAAAGCAAATTTTTAAGCAAATATGTCTCAGATAATACTTACCCAATCACATTACTTAAAAACCCTCCCAACCACCCTACGATGTGAGCATCCTTGGTGGTAAGTTGCATAGCTTAAAAACTACTGACACCTGGCAAGGGTAGGTAATGGGCAAGAGTTATTATCCTATGTCTATAGGAAATAGAAAGGACAAATATTTATCTTTTTATTAGGGCTGGATTCAGGAGTTAGCTGGTTTATATCCCTAATGTTGATGTGATTGGGTAAGTATTCTCGGAGAAAAATAATTTACCTAAAAAAATGTTTTGAAAATATTAACTCTGACATGCAAGAAAATGTTTGTGTTACCAACTTTGGTATGTTCTAGCTTCTAAAGAATATCAGAGATGGTTTCTTTACTCTGCTGCTTAAAGAATAAAAGGACAGAAGAAATGGGCTTATCTCAGATTCCTGGACATTCATTTGGGCCATATGAACATTTTTTACATTGAGGGACTCTGGTTTAAAAGTTTTTGTTGAAATTATTGAAAGTCTATTTCTCAGTGGCACTACACCACTAACATATCTTAACATCATAACAAAGTCATTGTTTCCCAGAGTATGTCATAGATATTATTGCCACAAATGTTGATGCTAACTAATTAAAATGCATGTAACATTTGTAAATGTGTTAGAAAGCAATTTTAAAATTAATTAATTTTATAAAAAAAATCTTTTACAATTCCAGGTACATGGTGATGGTTATAAAGTTCAACTGCAAGATATTTGTGATCATAGCAGATTCAGGATTATGGCCATCAATCAGTTTGGATCCCTAGGATTTGGTAACCCTGTATACCTTTCAGGTAGTATTGTATATTGAAAATTTGAAATAGTATAAAATTTTAAGTAATATAAAGAGATTGTTTTTAAAATGACATGTACTGTGAAACTAAGGGAATTACCAGATATGCTCCAAAATGAAATAACTACAGTATTGTATCTAATTTTTCATACTCTGATTTTTAGTACACTCAGATTATTAATACACTCTATTATTTAGTACACACCATCATTCCAGACAAAAATTATATCTTTGGCATAAAGAACTCTTCCTTGTGAAGAGTTTGAAGTTTTCCGTACTGTATATACTGGCTTATAGGTCAAGTTCAACTGCACACAGCATAGACCCTGATCTAACATCACATAATGCACCATCAGATCGGGGTTTATTTTGTTTTTGTTCTACTGATGAGACTTAACAAACTGGATAGATCTTCCAGTACATTCTTTAATGGTATTTCTGGTTTGTGCAGTTTGCTGTTGGATTCAACTTATAAGTGTGTGTGTGTGTGTGTAGCGTGTGTATATATATATATATATATATATATATATATATATATATATATATATATGTTACTCAAATAAATGCTTATTAATAGTGTTAAAGCCAATTATTTGCAGATAAAAAAAATTACAGATACACTGTTCCCACATTTTAGCATGTGCAGATAACTGTGAACCAGCTTATAATGGGGGGGGGGAGGTGTTGACCCATCCTTTTCTTATAAAAAATAACTCCTATATTTGCTGAGTGTAAATACAATCCAGATTGAAATTGGTGAATTAAACCTTAAATCAACTTCATGAAATTCATAACTTGTATTAAGAAGTTATACCTTTGGTTAAATTTTCTTTAGAAACAAAAACTCTCAGTACACTTTAAGTAACAATATATGACAAAATATTGATCAATTAAAATGTTAGTTATGCCAACTGGAAACACAATTTTAAGAATTAAATACCAATTAAATCAGTCTTGCCAAGTGAAATTTGTCTTTTAGTTTCATCTTTCAATTCAAGTTCAGTGAATGTGATACACACTCTTATAGTGAAATATGAAAAGTGTCAAATGACCATCACAACAATGCCTGCAAGCATTTCTGTGAGAATCTAGATTATTACTACTTTTGTTTTGATCTCTGATTTGTGGAAGGATTTTGTTGCATTGATGTTCAAAAGTAGGCTTGTATGTTCTTTTTAATTATGTCTTTTATAACAAATAAGTAGAGAGGGTAGAATGACAAAAAGGTTAAAGGCATGTAAATCCTACTTGTCTACAGCTAGGTGTCATGATTATGTGTCAGGTCAATTCATTTCAGCTGAGCAATCAAACATTGTTTTAATCATTATTATGTAATTAACATAATTAAAGTATCTAACATTAATTTGTGGCTTATTCTGCTCATTCACAAATAAAATCCCTGATTGAAAAATTAGCCTGTTTAGCAATCAAAAAATTATTTCTGAATATGGCTTCAGTCGTGTTCACATCATTACCCAGAGTGGCTTGTGGTATGATCTCAGCAGCAGTTCTAAACTTGTTACCCACTAGTGCACCAATGTTAGTATCTCTGTACCACCACATGCTGGTGGTCTATGATCTAATGTAGTCATCGCTGAACATGATCAGATTCAGGACCATGCTGGCCTGTGGCAAGTATCCATTGATTTCTTCCACGGTTTGATTGTTCAGCTGATACTGCGCCAACTATGTGCATTATCTGCTGGAGGGTTTGCATTCATCTGGATTTTCCCACAGACTTCCAGGAAGGCTTTGTGTGGAAGCAAGTACACATCCTCGTCACTTGTCTAGATTTTTTTATGGGAACTTGCATTTAGGTTGTTGATGTTCGTGTCATGGTATTCAATGTACACTCATTCTTGATCGTTGAGACATCGATGGGCACGTCATCATTCAGCCTAAGATAATCAGATGCAAATGTTGAGCACATGGTATTTTTGTACAATGGCAGTGTGATTAAAATCTCAACAGTGATTAAAATTGCACAGTGATAAAATTATCACACCAGAGCTAAAAATGACAATCACACCTGTGTGCATGGTGACTGGCATGCACCGTGGTCCCCTTAATCTCTTCATGCCATATCCAAGCATGATGCGACCGGCTCCTGACACATAAACATTGGAAGCTTTCCTTCCAAGGTCAGACAAAATCTGCTTGGACTGAGCACTCAGAGACAACATATTTGCATTTTTTTGAGGTCGTGCCTGGCCTGAGGCATTAATGTTTCCATCAAAGCTGGTGCTGCCTGTGCCACAGTCACAGGTGCAGGAGTTGGTGATGGTGTGCCCATGATCTTAATGGCAATTTTCTGTCCTACAGCCATTCTAGCCATGGATGCAGCTCCGGTGCTCCAGTTTTGGTGACTTTGAAGCAGTGGAAGCAGCTTTCACAGTGATTCCAGGTAAAGCCGATATCAAATCAAAGAAAACAGCGTGGATAAAAATCCACCCATGATTTGATATGGTGCTGTGCATGACTGTCTCTTGTTTTATACTTTAATCCATCACTGTTTTGGCAACTCTGTTGCCTACCCACATCTTGCCTCTCACATGCAGGTAATATGTGATTCTTTCAATGTTGTTATCCACAGCAATCCCAGACTGATCCTTGAGCCACATGGTGATTTCCAAGATCACGTACATGTTCATTATTGGGTAATAAATGAAAGGATTTCGGCAAAACTACATCAGTGATCCCGGAGGCATGTTAATCACCATGGAGTGAATGATGCTGGAAGTTGAATGGGCCAAAGAGAGCAACCCTTGGGCAATCAAGCAGTTGATGAGTAAACTGTTCATGTCGGTGATGTTCACTGGTAAATCTCCCTCATACACACCATTACCTGATAAAACAGTTCCTGTGCTGAAACCCATGATGGATTCAGTTGAGTGGGAGATATCAAATCCTACACAATAACCATTATCAGCCTTGAAATTTCAGAGGTGATGTTGTTAATATTGTAACCACCTGGAGAGATTGTGATTGTTTGATGTGCGCTGGCCTAGTATGAAAACTGATTATTGATCTCATACAATTCATTTTGGTCTAATTCCAGAGCTGGACTGTATCTCACAGTCGAACTTACTGACAATGAATCAGATAACAGCATGGTATCATCAAGAGGCATATTATTAATTAGTGTGTTGATACAACAAAACTTTACCATCATTTGATAGTGCCAATAAATTGGTTTAGAAATAGCATTTTCACTGTTATACAATCAGATCATACAAAATTTGCTACTGATCTTGCATGAGCAGAGCACTGTCCAGAAGATGATTTAAAATCTCGACCATCTCATCATATATTTCTGGACCAACATTATCTGCTTGCTTATCAGTAATTCTAATTGCTCAATGATCTTGGATGGATTTTGTAGTAAGGGATTGAAGCACCACTACCAGTCATCTTTTTTCTTTTCATGAACCATGATGTCAATCTACCTAATCTGCCCACCTGCTGACTTATTTAAGTGACCTCTGGAGATGGATCAGATCTGTAATCTTTTTCTTTCCTATCTGTGACTTTGCGCAGTTCACTAATTTTTTTAACATGTTGACTTGTTGAGCATGTCATGCATCTGCTCTTTTCTCTCACCATCTGGCATGTTTGCAATAATTTTGTTGTATCTGTTGTTCACTCCACTTAACATGGCATATCAGTAAAGCTTCTAACTGGGATGAATAATGAAGTGCTGCATCACACTGCTCCTTCAAGTGATGGCTCATTTCTTTTTCTTTTTCTTGCATCTCTTCTAGCATGGTTTGAGTCTTTTCTGCCTCTTTTCCCAGATATATTAACCTGTCCATAATTAATCTTTCCTCTTGATGCATCTCTTCTTCCTCCTCTTGCTTCAGCTCTGGTAACTTTTTCTTTTTAGCTTTAGTTTTTTCTATGCCCTGCTGATGAGCTTAGCCACATCTTCCTTGGGTGCAGAGCCAACTCTTTCCGCTAATTCATCAAACAACTTCTGCTGAGACTTCTGCATCACCTTTAAGGTATCCAAAAGCTGGTCCTGTTCCACATCATGTGCTGTTTTCAATTCATCCAGCTTGGTTAACAATGGTTTAAACACTTCCTGTGTGACATCGTGCTGAAAAGCCTGCTGACCCACTTTATCCTTGTTGACCTATTGACGTAACACTGCTTGTTGCTCAACAAATTTTCTGAGCCAGCCCTCGTGCTGATGTTTACTGGAGATTTTCTCAAATGACGTGTTGTTCATCAAAGCCCCTTCTTTATTTTTCTGGCACAGTTTCTGCATCACGATGAAATGTCTTGAAATCATGCTTAGATCCAGATGTCACTGCAACATACATAATAGTCTTTGAATTCTTTCCAGGTGATTCCACTGTAGTGGTCTCTCACGACTGCATCGATGTCCCAGTTATCTAACCATGAAAACAGAACAAAACATCCCATGTTGCATAAGATGTATTTGTGCATGTTGTAGTATGACTGCATCAGGTAAATACTGTTACAGTGCTTGTTTCACAACAAGGAGAAATACTCGCAGATCTTGATGAGGTTGATTTTAATGTCATCAAACATGATGATCTTGTGTGTGTCTGAATCCAGTTCCTCCACCGGCCGGATCTTGTCCAGCTTGACAATAGATAAAAACATTCCCTGACAGCCCTGTGGCTCACTGTGGCTGCCCATATGCTTTTCCAATGACTCAATGAACTCGAATAACTTTCTGTATTTGTCCTGATGCAGATTCAGTATGTAAATGATCATGCGATCGTAATTGAGTATTCAGAAGCAGATTCATCAGCAGATTCATTTTACCATGGCTGTAGGACCCAATATCATGTAATGGCAATCCGGCAGCAAAATATGGTGCTGGTACTTTTTTGTCTTCATCTTTGTGTCAAAATTAATGATGATCATTTTTTTATATTAATCGTGTCCTACACTTCCTTTGGTATACGTTTCAGGTCAGGCAGCTCTGGCACTGAGGCAGCTATACTTCTGACCAGGAGGAGCTGGATAAAAATGTCACTTGCACTGGTGACTTCATGCAGGGTGATCTCAACATTAATGGATACAGTATCATGAATCTCAAGGACGTGAGTTATCCTCTGCCAGATGCTAATGCCACACAGCGGTCGCATGTAACTTGACTGGCACAGACTAAATTATCGCCCATAGGAGGAGAGATGACCAGAAACATTTACATGGGAGGTGAACTATTGTACGGTCTACCGGCTCTCACAGGACAGGCTTCAGCATCTTCTCAAGCCATCTCATTAGCGGATCTCGGGGTGGCACTTGCTGAAAAATACAATAAAACAGGCAGGTCCATGTCAGGAAATGTGCATGTCATGGACACATTTTCTGTGGCTACAGACGTTAATTCTAATTTAATGATGTATCAGTCAGCTCTAGCATGGGCACACAGGGAGACGTGGGAGTATACACCAGGTTCAATCCTGAAGCGACTTTCGGTGTATTATTTTGGCACCTCCTGGAGGTTTATTGGGGCTGATCGATACCCTTCATGAACTTACTCGCCCATCACAAACCAGTGACAAAGGGTTCAGAGTCAATAACAGCATCTCCCAGGCACTCATTGGTCACCAACTCTGGAGTCACACTGTCCAGACCAATGGCGGAACTCACAACAATGTGGCCCATCATGGAAAACACCCAGACAATCTCGTATTCGCAGCTAATTTCATTGGAGGCATTAAGTTATTGACTACCAGAGGAACCCTTGTCATAACTCTCACAGCAGTGGCAAGAGTTAAACTTGTGGTGACGGATTATTCAACCGTGGCAAACAATGAGGTAGCCACGAAATTGTACATGGACACGTGCCACATCAGAAACAACACCAACACATTCAAACACTCACAGGAAACACTGGAAACTGATGTGGCATGGTCATCTCAGCGTTGTTGAATTTTCCTCTTCTTTCTTTTCAAGGTTCATTATGTCTTTGCTCATCATGTTGTGCTAAGCGCCACAGGAAGTGAATGGGCAACAGCTAGAGGCAAGTCCAGTTTTGAATGCAGATTCAGCTCCCTGCAGTAGTTGCAGTCTTGAAATTTCAGGTGCATGGACACACTTCTGGATCAGAATGCATTCTCACTTGGAGATTAGATGGCATCAAGCTCAACACCATGACGGACTTGCTTTATGACAGCAGGGTAACCATGCTTGAATTTTATATTGCAGCAGTCAGTGCTTACACCAAATACTCCACATTTCAATTTACAGTGCTCATGGCAGAACCTCCTAATCCCTGGCTCATTTATTTCCAGAATTTACTCTGGAAACCTCACGTAAGTTGAACCATCAAGTGAAGAAGAATTTTACCATGATCCAATTAATATAATTTTTACCATGACTGAAATGATCCAAATTACCATCAAACTTTACCAGTTGTTTGACAATACCTACTGGCAGGATGTCTCATACACTGGAAACTACCTGCATGTGCTTAAGAAGACCATGGGACATTATGCAGATATTAACTGAGTGTGGACTCTGTGTACATCCTCACTCAGAGATGCCTATGAAAAATGGAGACACCATCAACAGGTATTTTGCTGTGTTTGAATTTTGTAATGACAGAGAATTAACACAGTTAGCTAAAGACATCAAAGGGCTCATTCACACTATCATCCAGAAGCTGCATCCTGGAATCGTTGATGCCATTGTGAAAACTGTTTAAGTTTGCATGAAAGGAAGATGACAATGAAAGAAAGATCATGACTGCATGGATATAGTTGTAACAAATATGAGATTTCGCGGAAACAGAAAACTGTGTGATGCTGTGGACAACAGAAAATTTTGCCAGCATGCCCGTTTAGAGTACGCAGACATGGACATCATCGTTGAGGTGATGGCGCTCAACAAGCGATCTGGTAATGCTCCAGAAAACTTGTCAGATGAGGACCAGAGAGTACTCAAATTGTATTACCATTATTACCATCGAAAGGTCTACATATACAAATGCATGTATTGGCATTATCGACTTTTACTGAGAATTGTTGCATTGGTGCCCCTCATGGTGACTGCAGCTGGGATCACCACTGTGGGTACCACACCCAATCAGTTCATGCTGATTTTATCCAGATTTCAGACTGGCTTTATAAACAATGATCAAGCAAATCAAGCCAATGTTAGAAGCCAAAAATAATAATACCAAGCAGACTTTTGTGACAATAAATGTGCTCAGCAAAATCATACTTGCATGGTGATCAATTCGACATGTCCCTGCTGATTTGTGAGCTGAGAATGGTAGAGGACATCCTGACTGATCTGGTGCTGATGTAGTTGAGTAGCTTTGCAAAGGCTTACAACAAAAGGTTTTCAGACAACCCTTCGAAAAGAGAAACCAATGTTTAAGTTAAGCCATTGTTTGAGTCTGCTTCACAGATTGTATTTTTTCATGAACACACGACATGGCCTGATTGATCACATCACGATAATTTTCCTGAGCATGCAGGTCATGTTTCTGTATTGCCATTAGCTTAAACAGCACATATGCGATGATGTTTTTCTCCAGATAAAGCATGTCGATCTTATGATTACCAAACACGTTTTTTGGGTTCATGTACAGCATCACTTCCATGTCCAGACCCTGCTGAAGTATTTTGAGCAGCTCTGACTCACAGAATTGCTGTATTCCTCGCAGAGGTCGTGATTGCTAAAAAAAAAAAAAAAGAACACGATGCCAATGACATGTGAAGCATTGGTGTAACTGCAAAAGTTGCGATGATGGAATTTCTTCTTCATACTTCTGTGTGATATTCAGTTGGTTGTAACAGCACTTGCAAAATACTACATTGATCAGCAGACCCTTGCATGTGATCAGTGATATAGCCAGACCAGATAACGCCTGCAGGTGGTAATACTCTGGCACTTGAACTCGACCATAACAATCCAGTGATCCATCACAATATACCCATCAGTGTAATAGCGGAGACCTGGGATCTCATTGTCAGTGCAGATGTCATTGCCCATGATCTTACCTCACAACAGCTTATCTGTGTAAAGTTACAGTGCAGGCTTGAACATTGATCCCCACAGGCATGGTAATGTTGTCGAGATGATCTTACCTCTGGGCAAAGATAATTTTTTACTCACAATCAAATTGATGTTGCCAAAAGGGCTGCATCCCATGACTGCAGCCAGCTTGGATATGCCCAGGGTCATCTCTATCAGCTGATACCACTCCGTGGACTTTTGCCTGATTTGATAGTGTGCCGTAAATTCACTGAGTTTCTTGTGCAAATCCTCGTCCATTATGCTTATTTTAATAGTCATTCTCTAATATAAAAAATGTCAGCCTATGATGAAGACAAGGTATTTATCACGAACATCATCTTGCACAACCCAAAATATATTGGATGAGGCCATTGCGACCGTGGTGAGAAACAACATAACTGTGACTATAGAACTCGCCACAATGAGAGCCATAGTGGTGGCATGCAGGCAAATCTTGCTCACATGAGAAGAGCGGTGAGAGCTTTCCGAAAATGATGTCATCATGGTCATGTATGATAAAGACCTCATCTGGAAGCACTGTGTGAGATGCATGGGAACGAAATACTTTTTAAAAAACTCTTAAAATTATGCATTACACAAAGCGCACCGCCCAGACCAAGCAGTGATCTTCATTGTTTTTAATGTTCACATGCACATTGGTCACAGAAACCTCTTTGGGGAGTTGTACACATGTACCACCTCCATGCATCAGGGTGTACTTGGATGTTTGAAACAAGACTGAGTTCACTCCAGCAAAGATCCATGCAGCTCTGCTGATAATCCTCAGTGCAGTGCAAGATAAATGACCAGATGATGTCAACAATCATGCTAAAATTGTCACTGTGAGAAACGATGACCAACTTATATCTGAGCCAGGCAACGCCAGTTTTTACTCATTCTGTCCATGTGAAATGAATGTTTAAGACCACTTAATTTGATAGCTATGTGTTATTGAAGTTCTCGATCAACAGTTGGTTTCAGCAGTCACTGTAGCAATTTTTTATCAACACTGCACACGAGCACGTGTGGATTGTCCTAAACAAAGCCTTTGTCAGCACCTCCATACACCTTTTTGGTTTGTCATGGTGTCATTGATCATGTCTAGAAGCTTTTCAGTTTCAGCTCACCTCCATCAACTCACAATCTCATTTTGTAGTTTGAGCAATGCTGTCCTCATTTTGGGATTTGCTGTGGTTTCCCCGTGAGCACCTTGTACTCATCACTTAGTTGTTTCACATACTGCTGTGTGGTGACAATCCCTCAGTCAATGAGATGGTTAAAATCTATCACTAGCCATGAATGACTCTCATCGCCAGCGACTCCATGGAATGCCCACAGAAGTTCATATATCTACATGACGAGTTCATCCAATGCAGCATTTGACCTGGGGTAACATGCTTGTCGCTGGGTGATTGCGAAGTAAATCTCTCTCAGACAACTGATCAATTCATCTCATTGAATGAAATTTTGTCCAGGGTTGAATATAACATTCACTCTGCATTTCCTTCTCTCCATCATTTTAGCAATGGTTCAGATAAAGGAACTTTTGATTTCAGTGGTCACCCATGACATAGTCCATTTTAATGCACTGATAACAAAATGGTCTAGGAAAGTTCATTGGTGAGTGTAATGGTTCACCCATTGCAGAGTTTATCAGACTCTGCCCAAAAATGTAATGTATCAGACTGGACACCAACGTGGTAAAGAAAAAGGGTAAAGGCATTAAAAAGTCTGTCATTGCCACAATCGACTATTACAAGGAGGCACTCACTGGTGATCTAAAATCCCAAACCCCCATTTCACCACACATGGTCCAAAACACCCATTTCTTTTTCTGCATAAGAAAAGTGGTCCAGAACCCCTATTTTACCATATAAGGTCCAAAACACCCATTTTATCTGCATGAATATCAGCTTCAAGAAAAAGAGGTCTAGACCCCCATTTAATACTACTCCAATTTATTTGATGTAATTCACATTACATATATCTTCATTGCCAATTGTAATTCAAGGTGGCAACTCTGCATGTATATCAACATATGGCATGCTAATTAGGCAAATGAGGTCATGCACCAATATGATTTGGCAAAAACACAGAATTTTTTTTGACTTTTGGATATGACTTATTTCATGATCAACATGTAAATATCATGCTTGATATAGATAAAAATAGCTTTTGTGTTTTTACAGGTGCAGTCCCTGGTCCAGTGGAGAACATCACATATGTTGGAAAAGGGGTGTATTTCTATAGTGGCAATAATAGATCTAACACTGAGTATGACCAATTTATGGCCATACTGCAGTGGGAAGATCCTAAAGGTCAGTTCATCTTTTATAATTTTCTTAAGACAGAAAGTAAAAAATTAACATAGAGAATGCTATTTTATGTTTAGTATGTGAGGATATTCTGCATGATGGTTTGCAATTACTGGGTAGAGAGGGTGTTTTGAACTATTTGTTTTTGTTTTTCCTCCTACATTGATTACTTCCCCTAAACTTGCCTTATACATGTAGTAACATTGCCTCCTCTATGGATGGACTAGATATTTGGGCCTTAAGTATAAGTCACACTTCTCTACTGGCCTCCTCTGTAAAAAGAGCAGAACAGTGTCTGGTTTAGGGATGTTACACTGTACTTATATTTCAAATTTTAAACCCTTAACAATGATTGCTTTCGAAGTGTTGGAGCAGATACTTTTTAAAACTTGATATTTTTACATAGATACGGGTCCAAGCAATCAAAATGGGTAAAAATATATGAGTTGGTGTACATTTCTGTGCTCTAATTTTAGCTGAATGGCTGTTCCAAGTAAGGGTTATTACATACTAAAGTATGTTATAAAGTACTCCATCACTAATTGCCCACATAATAATACACATAGCTGAATGAGTATAATGAATTCATTTCATTTTATGGGTATCAAATTTCATAGTTTTATGGAAATTAACACATTTGTCGATATTTAAATTTAGGGATGTGCATTTTGCATCAGTTTTCTTATAAGGTAGAGCAGCTTTCATGGGGGGACTTCAAATTCAACATTTGAAGCAGCCACTAAATGCACAAGAAAATTTGTACACAGCAAATAATAGTGAAATAATAGTACTTAAAAATTCACAAAATGTGTAAAGGATGAAGAAAAAGACTCCTCTTATGGACAAATAAAAGTGTATGTTGGTGAGTGAATTATTTCAGTATCACCCTTATGGACAAATACTTAATGTGTATCTTTGTGAGTGAATTATTTCAGTATCACTTTTATGGACAATTAAAAGTGTATGATGGTGAGTGAATTATTTCAGTATTATGGACAAATAAAAGTGTATGTTGGTGAATGAATTATTTCAGCATCACCCTTATGGACACATAAAATTGTATGTTGGTGAGAGTAAATTTCTTCAGTATTATGGACAAATAAAAGTGTATATTGGTAAAGGAATTACTTCAATATTATGGACAAATACAAGTGTATGATGTTGAGTGAATTGTTTTAGAATCACTTTTACGGACACATAAAAGTGTATGTTGGTGAGAGTGAACTACTTCAGTATTATGGACAAATAAAAGTGTATTGTTGGTGAGTGAATTACAGTACTTCAGTATTATGGACAAATTAAAGTGTATATCGGTGAATGAATTACTTCAGTATTATGGACAAGTAAAAGTGTGTGTTGGTGAGGAATTGCTTCAGTACTATGGACAAATAAAAGTGTATATTGTTGGGTGAATTATTTAAGTATGGCAATGTTGTTGTGATTACATCATTGCTAAAGATTTCCCAAGATCTCATTTATTTACATTGGGTTTTTTTTTATTTGACAATACTGCTGTAACGATTAATAAAGTTGTATAAACATCTGTTATTTTTCCATTATTTAATAAGAAACAGAATTTTGAACTGTATGATTTATGTTCAGTTGCTCCTCGAGTTCTAAACAGGTAACAGGCAAGATCATATTGATGACATCATAATGTAATGATGACATCTTTCAGGCTACACAGTAATTTTTGCTTTTTCAAAAAAATATATACTTATTGGGTCTGTACAACTGTTTCCTCTGCACAAATGGAGTCCTACAGTTTGCCCCCTGGACCATCCTCTCACCTTCCGCACCCAACTGAGGCATCATCTGCAGAATTGGGAGCAACCTAACTTGGCTCATGGCCGGTATACATCTACACATCCAACCAATCATGATTATAGTCTGTACAAATACAAGTACGGAAGACTGGGGAGCACACCTACTACCATCCTTTTGGGATGCCAGCGGTGCATGCTCTCCCCAGGAACTCCTCCTTTTACCAATAATTCTGGAGAGGACATCCATTGTGAAAGTCTTTCACTCATGGCAGGAATATTTTTATGGCAAGGAGTTGTCTTTCTCTCCTATAACTCTTCAGTGGTAATTAATCTCAAATGACAAGGAGGACCCAAGTCCCGGACCTTTGCATCATGGTGTAGGACTTTCTGAAGTGGTGTTGTCATCAATAAAGCTACATACATGTTTGCCATACCCTGGGACACCTCAATGTACTGGCTGACTCTTTGTTACAGAACAATCAACTTGTACAGAAGGAATGGTCTCTCCATCCGTCATTTCTCACTCAGATCTGTACCCAGTGTGACTGACCATTGGTGGGCCAGTTTGGGACAAGGTGGAATGCCAAACTCACACCCTTTGTCTTTCCTGTCCTAGATCCAAAAAGCTTTGGCAGTCAATGCCCTGTTGTTGATTTGGACCAACCTGAATGCATGCACCTACCCTCCAACACCTCTGATTCCAAAGTGGTACAGAATGCAAGGGATTCAGCCTGTTGCCTCATCCTCATCCCACCACTCTGATAGGAGAAGTCATGAATCAACAACCTCGTCAATCTTGCATCAGAAACCCCATGGAAAATTTGGGTTTTCTTTCATCTACTCAAATAACCAAGATGTTAGCTGTTTCATCCCTGCCATGTCTGGAGTTCCTACACCTGTACGTCTGTATCATATCAAACAAGCCCTCAGACTTAAACAATTTTCACAACCAGTCGTGGAGAGAATCACTCAAGCACAAGGGCCCTTCACTCTGAAAGCACATGAAGGCAAATGGCAAATTTTCACTCAGTGGTGGGCAAACAAACATCCTGTCTCTCCTATGGTGGTGCTCTACAGTTTCGTATTTTGCATAGGGTTAGAATTTTAAAGAAAAAGAATTCCCCTGGGTTTCCTCACTAGTTATATTGGCTATTTAAAAAAGACCTTGTATATCTTAAGTATTTTTCAAAGAACCTTTAATTCCCTTAATTTTGGTGTATGATTAATGGGTGTAATATGGGTTATAGAGTACACAGCTTGGCCTTACTCCACATGTGCACCTTTCAAAAAAGTGCTAGCTCCACTTGGTCATTTTCACTTCCTGAACTTCAGAGGTAAATTGTAAAAAAAAGAGCAGATAACTTTGTTAAATTTTATATATTTGGTAATTCATTCATTGCACTTTCAGAAGCTGGTATTGTCTAGTCTGGAAAAATTCATTTTCCCTATTTTAATAGCTGCTAAGAATAGTGTACTTTAGACAAATTCAGACTGATTTTTGGAGCACAAGAGAGCAGTCATTTTAGTTAGCAGTGTGTTAAGATCATTTACAATTTCCAAAAGTACAATATCCAAAGAAATGTCAGTCACATTACATCAAAGTAGCATAAAGGTATGCCAACATTCTCTCCACTGTGCATGTTTTAAATGCAAACAACTTCACCTTACATACGTCACTCTCTCAAAAGTACATAATAACTGGTGAGTGCCCTCTTAAAGAGCACATAGGTATTATTATTGTATGATTTAATTTTGATTGAATGGCTGAAATATTTAATTCGCAAGCATCAAAACAGTCCTTTTTAATAATTCTCCTGTATTTTCCCCCTCAGAACAGTATTTATTAGTGTCAGAGTCTCAAACAGGTACAGCCCCCCCACACACACACCTTATGATAAAAAGTGAGCTATTTTAAAAATGCACATTGCATTTTGTCAACATAGCAACCAGTGTTATTCTGAAAGACAGGAACATCAAACTAGCCATAATTATTCCTGAGATGTCAACAATAAATTTTGCAGTTTGAAAAGGGATGGAACAGGTGAGGTTCATAAAGGTCAAAGGGTAAAATATTAGTTTATTGTTTAATATGGAAGAAAGCAAATTTGCTTTGTCATCGTTTATTTTTAATTTCATTGCAAATAAATGAAAAGAAACATTTTCACTATATATTTCTTTTACTTAATGCAAGTTTTAAATTTAAGCTGATTTTATTCCTATATTCTAAGACTTCTAATTTCCCCATAATTAAAGTCACTACTCACACAAATATGCCTCATGGCAAATTATGTAAGCAAGAGCAAAATAAGCATAATTAGCTTATTTTCATGCATAAAATCAATGTTAAGGTACCATTTTATTCAGAACATCATACATAATAATATAAAAATAAGAATAATAATTGCATAAATTTTTATATTTGTTTTAAGGTGGCACTCTACAGTTTCATATTTTGCATAGGGTTAGAATTTTAAAGAAAAAGAATTCTCCCAGGTTTCCCCACTAGTTATATTGGCTATTGAAAAAAAGGCCTTGTATATCTTAAGTATTTTTCAAAGAACCTTTAATTCCCTTAATTTTGGTGTATGATTAATGGGTGTAATATGGGTTATAGAGTATACAGCTTGGCCTTACTCCACATGTGCACCTTTCAAAAAAGTGCTAGCTCCACTTGATCATTTTCACTTCCTGAACTTCAGAGGTAAACTGTAAAAAAAAAAAGAGCCGATAACTTTGTCACATTTTATATATTTGGTAATTCATTCATTGCACTTTCAGAAGCTGGTATTGTCTAGTCTGGAAAAATTCATTTTCCCTATTTTAATAGCTGCTAAGGATAGTGTACTTTAGACAAATTCAGGCTGATTTTTGGAGCACAAGGGAGCAGTCATTTTAGTTAGCAGTGTGCTAAGATCATTTACAATTTCCAAAAGTACAATATCCAAAGAAATGTCAGTCACATTACATCAAAGTAGCATAAAGGTATGCCAACATTCTCTCCAGTGTGCACGTTTTAAAAGCAAACAACTTCACCTTACATACGTCACTCTCTCAAAAGTACATAATAACTGGTGAGCACCCCCTATACCACAGATTGCTAATTTCCTCCTCTAGATCTTCAAAGAGAGTGAGCACCAAGCACAATCAAAGGTTACCACTCCACAATTGCTGACATCTTTCATCATCATGGGAGAGAAGATATTGGACAAACCCAGGGCTTATCCAATCCAAACAAGGCCACAAACGTTAACCCTATGCCCAAAGCAGAACCTATCTTGGGTATTAACATAGCTGAACAAGGCACCTTTTAAAACAGTTTCAAGGGCATCTCTGGTGCTCCTTTTTCTACAAGACCTGCTTCCTCATGGCATTAACAATGGCATGCAGAATTAACAAAATACATGCCCTTTCAGCAGACCCAAGATACATGCAAGTTCCAACAAGATGGGTCAGTCTTACTGATGACAGCATTCTCTTTCATCACCAAAAACCATCTCCCTTCCATGGGTAGCCAAACTTTTGTCATGAACCCTCTGTCTCATCTGGACACATCCACTGAAAACCACCTACAAGACCCAGTCAGTGGGCTTTCATGTGATACCCTAACAGAACCAAGCTGTTGCATGGAGGGAGATCATGCCTCTTTCTACTTCTCATAAAAGGACAGGAGGATATATCAAAACAGATTATCTTGCCCTGGAGTATAGGGGTTGTTCCTCAGCATATAGGGAAATAACCCCAGCTCAAAGGAACTTATTACACATTTTAGCTCACGAGGTTCGAGCAGTTGCCACCAACCTTGCATCAGACTGGAACTGTTCGCTAACTGACATCATTCAGGCTGTGGGCTGGAGATCGGAGTCCACCTTCTCTAGCTTTTATTTCTGAGATCTTCCATTCCAGAGGGCCCAATTCGATCTGGTAGGACCTATTTCCGTAGCTCAACAGGTCACCCTTCCAGATCTATTGACAGCTTCTTAAGACATGGCTTCACAACTTCTGCAGGGGGGGGGGGAGCGCACCCAGACGTATTGAGTCCCCTCCAGTCGGGTCACCTAGAAGCTGTCTCACATACCTAACGGGACTGGAGATGGTGTCTCCGGGGTAAGGGGATGTACCTCCCTCCACCTCTTACCTATTGTCCTAAGGTATTATGATTGGGAACATATTTAAAGAAGAAACCAATTGTTCCTAATATAATATGTTTCTTTGCAAATATTTACCAAGTCGTAAATCACATACACCCTCCCAGCCCCCACCACAGTTACGTCCATAGAGAACATGCCTTATGCTCCAGTAGTAACTGATGTGTTCTTAGAGTCTACCATCAAGTCTTATACATCATGGGAGATCACTCTGCCTGACTGACACATGGGTCAGTAGACAACTTTTATCTCCCTTTAGCTAAAAGTAGTACAGTCCTACCCGTTTATGTCGACATCCTCGGGTCCGAGGAAATATTGTCGACATAGGCGGATGTCGAGATAAGTGTTTTTTTTGGGGGGGGGGTACTGAAACAAGATACAAGTTAAATTCGTCAGTAAGGGGTGACCTGTCATCAGTGAGTAGCATTTACACTCTGAGCAACCAAACAATGCAAATTTTGATTACATGAAGACAAAACCAGTGTCAAATACACTTGTATATTGACAAATTACATTTGGTTACCTTTGTGTAATAAAATCCACAATAAAATATTGCATCGGTCACATCCTGATATGAAAAACATTCACTACGATCATGCAATGTCGGCATAAGCACATGGTTGCAAAGTTGTTATTTACACGCTTGGAGTACATGCACTTAAATTGGCCTAGATTTTGGTCAGTCAATTCCCATCTATCTTACTGAGGCTACCAAGGGGATGGGGCTATTCACAGGGAAATGAAAACCTGTCAACAAGTTGGTTTAAACAGTACGTGTATTTAGTTACAGTCATCGTGAAAAGTACATAAAAGCGAACAAGAGATATGCGGCTGATATGATTAATGAAGGCATAATATTGTATACATTGACACGTGCTAATGATGTATTAAAAGAAAATGATTCTTACAATACAATATTGTAACAATGTCTGCTCAATACATTTAAAAATTTTCACAGACATCTTTGCGAGATGCCCCACCCTCAACTTCCTTAACAGCCAGATATTTAGTTTCCAGAGACTGTAAATTTAATCTGCGTTTACACTGCCGTTGGTAGCCATCGTAAATATAAATAAAGTTAAAAAGGAAACTTTCACAGCGCAATAAACTTATTTTAATCACCGATCACTTTGGAAAATGCAAGAATCAGATCAGATTTCATTGCTTTTATTTAGGTCGCCGCGAGAGGCCAACTTTATAGGACCAAACAAAAGCCTGTTGTTTTTATTTTTTATCCGACCGCGACATTAAAGCCTGCCGGCAAGATCAACTAATTTGTTGAATAAAGTACAGGTCGGAACTGGCCGCTTGCCGACGTAAATGATTAGGCGAGAAAATTAAAGCCTGGCGGCAAGATCAACTAATTGTTGAACAAAGTTTGGGTCGGAACTGGCAGCTTGTCGACATAAATGATAAGGCGGTAAAATTAAAGCCTGGCGGCAAGATCAACTAATTGTTGAACAAAGAATGGGTTGGAACTGGCAGCTTGTCGACATAAATGATTAGAAAACAAAGGATTTGTTCAGGCTGGGACCAAGGGCTTCAGTCGACATGTACGTTTATTTTTTTTATCTCGACGTCGACATAACTATGACAATTTTGGTAGTAATAGTTGACCAAGGGACCGGGACTTTGCTTTTTTGTCGAAATAGGCGGCTTGTCGACATAAGTGATGTCGATGTAAGTGGGTAGGACTGTATCTGGGAGGGAGGGATTTGCAAGGTAGTAGTAGTTCTCCTAAGGTATTATGATTGGGTAAGTATTCTTGAAGAAACATATTTTCTACGAAAAATTGGGTGGGGAACATTTTTGTTTGACAAAACAATCCGTTTTAAGATTAATGAGTCAGAATATGTTTATTTTTTAGCTGTATATTTACAAAAACATAAATTTATCAATATATTTTGTTTTTCAGACCAGGATGACCTATATGTTTATTTTTTAGCTGTATATTTAATATTTATTAAGCAGAAATTCACCAAGATATATCATATTTCAGACTGGGATGGCCTTGACATCAGATTTTACAACTGGAACCAGGCTGTAATTAGGAACTGTACTGATATTCAGAATGATGTTATTCCAATATTCCAAAAGATGGTAAAGGGCACATTTCCAGTTAATTAGTAATAAGAAATTCTCCATTTTGTAAATTGCCAATAGTCAATTCTACTTTTTCAATCAATTAAACTATAAAGATAGTGTTAATGAACCTTTAAATTTTTAATTTATACCTAATATATAAATTATGTCTTGTTGCAAATATAGAATGAACAGATATATGTCACATATAATGACGATTATTTAAATTAAGATGCATGCTTAGTGTATGTAAAACAAAATGAATCAGCCATCAAGTTAATGTCTAAAACCTAAGCTCAGATACTTTATCCAAATTATTTTGTATACTGTGTTGATGCACTTAACTTACATAGAGGATCTTAGATAAGTTTATATTGGATATTAAACTTATGAAAGTAGTTCAGTAATATTTGCAATAAGCTGCTTGGTGCAAGTGGCATACATGACTGGAATTTGACAAACCTTTATAGAAATCAACCAGGCATGAATATAATTTTCAAGTATACAGCTGATGCCAGTCTGTAATCAAATATGGCCACCATTACTAAAATGAGAAAAACCTTTTAAACAACTTTTTATTAAAACCTGCTCAGCAGAATTTAACCAGACTTTATTGAAAGCATCCTGGTTTTGAAGGCTTTCAGATTTGTACAACTGATTCTAATTCACCATCAAACATGGCCACTATTACTAAAAAAAGAAATAAACATTAAATTTCTTCTACAAAACTGTTGAACAGAATTTGATCATACTTGACAGAATACATCCAGACCTTTCAAGTTCTTGCAAATGGTGACAATCTGCTATCAAATATGGCCACCATTATTATAAACAGAAAAACTTTTAAATGACATCTTCTCAAGCAGTGCCAACAGAATTTGACCAAATATGATGGGAAGCATCTAAGCATAAAAGTCTTTCAGATTTATAAAACTGATGCTGATCCACCGTAAAATATGATTGCTGTTAGTGAAAATAGAGAAAAACATTAAATTACTTCTTTATAAAAAGCTGAACAGAATTTGATCAAATTTGACAGAAAGTATCTTGATATGAAGACCTATCAAATTTCTAAAAATTATACCAATTCATCATCAAATATGCACACCATTATAAAAACTAGAAAAACCTCTAAAGTTCTTGTTCTTGAAAACTGCTTAATATAATATGATGAAACATGATCTTTCATATTTTTACAAATGATGCTGATCAATAATCAAATGTAGCCACCATTACTGAAAAATAGAAAAACCTGAAAGTTACTTTAGCTCAGAAAACAAAAAACAGAATTTGATCAAATTTTATGGAAAACTGATGCTTGATCCACCATCAAACAGGGCATCCCATTACTCAAAATAGGGCATCCATTACTCAAAACAGAAAAAACTTTAACTTCTGCAAAACTGTTTAGCAGAATCTGATCATATTTAACAGAGAGCATCCTAGGATGATCCACTCTCAGATATGACTGCCATTATTAAAAATACAAAAAACCTTTAAACAACTTGTCCAAAACTGTTCAGTGAAATTTGACCAACCTTAACAGAAAAAGTCCTGGCATGAAAACTTTTTAAGTTTGTACAGATAAGGCAGTCCATATCAAATATGACTGCCATTACTAAACAGCAACCTGTAAACAATGTTGTCTCAAAGTACTGTATGATGAACGGGACTTGATGATATTTGATAGAAAGCAATCCTGGTTTGAAGACCTTTTCAGTGTTAGACAAATGATACCAATCTACCATCAGATATAGTGGCTATTGCTAACAAATACAAAATAGTTTAAAGACTTCTTTTCAAAAACCACTCAACAGAATTTTACCAAATGCTTTTGGTTTTTTGTACAACTGATGTTAATCCACCATCAAATTTGACTATTGCTGAGGGCATTTGGGTTTGTACAACTGATGCTAATCCACCATCAAATGTGACTATTGCGGTTTTGAAAAAATGACTTCTCCAAAACTTCTGAACAGAATTTGATCGTATATGACAAAAAGCATCCTGGCCTGACAACCTTTCAAAATTTGTATATGTTATGACTCTGTGGTCTTAAAGTAAGTAACAGAGAAAAAAAAAACACTGGTTGAGTAAAATTTAATAAAGAATTCATTTCCCTAGAATACAAAAGTGAAAATTTAAAAGGAACTTTAAAAGTTTATAGTATTATGAATTAAATCCCAAATACCCCTAAAAGTTTCATCACAAGTCCAAAAGTATAGAGTGTTCTGAAGGAATTCCCAGTCTTAAATGTGTTAATGTGCCAATAGTCTTGATGTTTCACAATGATATAATCCAGACTGTCTTTGAATGAATGAAAAATAGTGTTTTAGTCCAAAATGTCAATGAGCACTTTCTAATTCCAATGAATAATTTAAATAAACAATGTCTCTCAAATTATATCTGAGCACAACTAATAGTGATTCCACAAAGATGGATATTAAAATAGGAATAAATAAATGTTTACTTTATCTTTATATACAGTCTAGACTGTTATGAGTTTATGCTCTTAAAATAAGTAACAGAAAAGAGTGAAGACAACAAGCTTTGTAAAATTTAACAAATAATTTATTTCCCTAGAATACAAAGTGAAAAATAAGAAAAAAAGAACTTACAGTATTGTGAATTAAATCCAAAAATAATCCAAGAATTAAAGATACAAGTCATGGTAATAAAAAGTCCTGAATAAATCTCAGTTCAAGTCCCAAAGAGATTTAAAATTGAAGGCGATGACATATCTGTTGTAGTCTTCAAAGTACTGATGTGTCAACAGTCTCTTGTCGAATCACAGAAATATTATTCCAGGTTTGAATTCAGTATAAATTCCAATGAATGACTTTATCCAAGAATTTTATCAGAGCACTTTTGTATTTCCAGAGAAACTAATCACTTGAATTCAATAATTTGAAGAAAATAAAATTCAGCCCAAACTGGACACAACATAATACAATTTAAAGTGCCAGATGTTAAAGCACAACTGGTAAAATTCTGACAGTCACAAGATAATATAGTTCTCTGTTTGACCTCAGGTCACAAATTAGCATTTTCTGAAAACAACCATTACCTAGTGGAAAATAACTTTCTAGCATGATTTAATGAGCCTTGTTTATTTAAAACGTAATACCCTATAAAAAATTCACTTTGGAATCCCCAAAACCCTGACCCAAATCAATATGTTTACCTGAATAATAATTTGGTCAATGAGTTTTTACCCATAGAAAATAATGAAGCTATTTGTTTACATCAGTGAAATAAAAAAAATTTAAAAAGTCAATCAAGTCAAACAGAACTGAACTCACTTTTGGACAAGGTCAGGTCAAGTAAACAATGTTACATTACAATAACATGTAATGGAAAAAAATTTAAAACTAACAGACAAACAATTAAATTAAATAAATATACATAACACAGACTATCACCTGACTTATGGCACAACAAAATGCCCTGAACTTAGGTAATTTCCAAAGGAAATTTCCATCAAATTCGTTAACAAGATCAGATCTGTTTACTTAAAATTTAGCAAACATCCTGACAAAATTTGGTAGACCATAAAATTTCCAAGGGATAAACCAAGGTCTTGAATTCAACTCCAAGTCAGCATGTTGTTTATAAATGATCATTTTCTTAAAATATAATCAACAATCATAAACAAATGTTAGGTATCTAATATGTTGTTTACAAATATCCCCTATAATCTATAATCATGGACAAAAGTTAACACAATATAGGTATGAATAACTTACATATGATGCTGATCTACCACCAAATATGGCTAAAAGCAGAAAAACATTTATACAACTTCTTCTCAAAAACCACTATAGAATTTGACCAAATTTAAAAGAGAGCACTCTGGCATAAAGGGCTTTCAAATTTGTATAAATGATGCCAATGCACCACAGAAAGTAGAAATAAAGCATTTATACTAAATAATCTCCAAAACTGCTCAATATATTTTGATCATCTTTGACACAAAGTATCCTGACTTAGGTGCCTTTCAATATTAGATAAATTATGCTGGTATTCCATCAAATATGGATGATGATAGAAAATCTAGAGAAACCTTGAAACAATTGTTTTCATAACATATGCAATCAAAAGCATTGGAAGTACAGAAAGCATCCTACTGTCTCAGATTTATTGGCCAACTGTTCTTGCATTTGCCATTAGGCAGATGTCAGCCAGGCAAGCAGTCTCAGGCCCATTTGAGCCTCTAGTTATGATATGATATCAAGACACTAATAAAGATGGATATTTTGTGATAAATAGTTTTAAAATGTATCTTACAGAATAAACAGAGTCATAGGATTTTGGTTCGGATGCCTGCAAGTGCATTTGGTTGTGTCTTCACTGCACAGGTAACTTTTCTCTGTATGTTTTTTAACTTTGTCTGGAAAATCTTTTGTTCTGAGTTCTGTTCAGCTCTTCAATTGTTGTAAATGCATTATGTATACATTTTGAAACTTCTAAATTATTAGAGAAAGAGACTTCAAAAATTGGCATATGCTTTGATGTGATTTGTGAATTTTCTTACCAGTGATCTTTGGTTGGGTTTTAAGGGTAGTCTAGTCATATCAGGTAGGAAATATCTGAGAAATTTCACCAAATATTTTGGCAAGAATTTTAGATCACATGGCTGTATAGTTGAGAAAGGTTTATGGCATGATCATAGATCTGGCATGGGTCATACATCATCTGTAATGTGTGGTGTGTCATCCATCAACATTTGCTATTTTTGGCTTATTGTATTAAAAAAAACTGGATAATTCTAACCAAATTGGACAGGGAATATATAGGAATTATGACTATTTAAATTTGGACAGATGATGCCAATCTGCCATCAAATTCAGTCACCACTACATTACTATATATACATCATGTTTTTCAGATCATCCACTCAATCCAGTGGATGTGGACAGAGGGGCAGTGGATTAAGTGCCCACTATGAGTAGTGGAAGTCCACTCAGTCTGGTGGATTTTCCACCTATTCTAGTGGAAAACCACTCAATCTAGTGGATGTCCATTACAGATTTTATTGCCGCTATAGTGGCTTTTATGGCACCCCTCGCTGCTTCTATTTTTTTCTCTCCACGAGTCAGCACACTAAACAAACAGATGGGAGAAACCCCAACAGCGTAAACCTGACCATGGCAGATGTCAGTTTCATACCTTCACCTGTACAAACTCTATAGTGATTGCATTTCTTGTTATATTTATCAGTGGCCTAGCTAGGATTCATAAAGACGAACATGTGTAATGTAGAAAAAATGAGGTTCTAAATTTCATTGATATCTTCCTACCCTGTCTATTATGTAGAGTTCATCACAAGAAAGTGCCTAGCTACAGGTTACATTTACATATTGTTTGTATCATGTGGTAACTTTGATGTTCATTCTCAATAAGTGATGCTTCATTCTTGTATTTTGTGTGCTGGTTAATAATTTGTCATATTTTCTCTTTGACAATACTTCCATACTATTTCTAATACCCACTTTGGAAAAATTAATGAATGCAGTAATATATATATATATATATAATTCTATAAGAGATTACAAACGAGCACCAATCTATTTATAAATCAAAATATATGATCAAGAACACTGGAATATTATGTTATGCATGTTATAATTTTTTTTCAAAGTTTGTTCTACAAGAATAACATGACATCGTATATTAAAATAAAAGAGATACACGACCTAAACTATGAAAGGTTTTTCTGCATTTTTACCTTTAAACTTTGAAAATAGCATTATGAGAGAGAAAGACATTTATTTTAAAGGCACAGAACTGTACATTGTAATGGCTGTTTCAAAGTGATTTCTTTGAAGAATACTAAGTTATTTCTGTGCTTACTTTTCCATGAAATCTACATGCATCACTGGGCCCTGGCTGAAGGAGTGTCTTACTCTGAAATCAGCTGCTACAAGTGTTACTGCAGCTTCCTGCATCCAGTCAACAGTCATTACAGTTCACACATGCACAAAGCTACTGTTCAATGTTGCGCTTTGATGTTTCAAGATGTACATTAACTACTGAAAGAAAATATCACAAAACCACACACCTTCAGACTAAACAGATTATAGTTTGTAAAAAAATTTGGACTGAAATGCATTTGATGTTAAGTTCTCATATTATTGCATAAAACTGGTTCCTAGCATTATATGAAAAACTAAATATAATTATTGTTTATTTTCCCAATTAAAGACTAGTCATTTAACTTAAATTAAGAAAAAAGTTCTAATGGCCTTGATGAATGCCTAAACTTTGCAGTATATATAAATTCTTCTATCAGTCGTCTTTGAATATGGCTGATTATTTGAGAGTATGATAATTTTTTAATGTGCCCAGTTCATCTACACAGTATTGAAGTCTGCTCTATGAGTGGTTGTTCATACAATAAATGAAGTGATTTTATGCAAAAGGTGACTGTTTTCGCCATGTTTTTCATGAATCTATCACCAGCCGAGAAGTGACATTTTTACTTTGAAGTCTGCCACTATTCTTGTTAATAATGGACAGTTAGGAAGGTGTTGAGCTTTCATGTTATGTTTTTGTGCTGATGTTTTAAAAGAAATATTAACTTCTGAATGCAAATGTTTTATGTTGATTGTTTCAAAATGAATTTTGAATTTGAAATATGGATTGAGAAACAAAATGTGCTTCAATTGTGATATTAGTGTTCTTTTCTTCTTATCTAGTGTTCAATCTGGTCATAATTAATATGTACAAACTTAAATATCCAGAATTGTAATAGAATGAAAGACAAATGAATGATCATTACTACAATAATTAAAATGAATACAGTGACAATGTTTATGATTACCTTAGAATATATATGAACTGTTCAAGATAAACAGGAAATGATAGAGATTTACAACCACTGAAGCCAAAACTTCTTCTGTCTCCAGTTCAGACAATAACTTTTGATCAATGTCACCCTGCTTATGTCACCAGAAATTTTAAAGAAGGAAAGTCAAATGAGTGAACATTGCTGCAATAACATTCATGACAACTTTAGAATTAGTAGGAATGGTTTAAGATAAACAGAAAATGTTAGGGATTTACAACTCTTGAAGCTAAAACATCTTCCATCTCCTGTATGGAACAAATTTTAAGAAAGGGTACCTGTTAAAAGCCATGAAAAATAAGAAACCACATTAATAACAATCAGTGCAATTAGAAATAGATTTTATAGCCTTGGCAAACATGTGTTTTAGCCATTTTGGGTGATTTACAATGCCTTATTGATAGATATGTGTTCAGCTTTCAAGTTAAACAAGGGGGAAAAGAGGTATGAACAAGAAGAAATTCCAATTAGATAAAGCTTTAAAAACACAAAGTACAAAACTGGAGGATATTTGCTGACTGTAAATACAATCGTATTTACTGTAGATACCCATTTCACAACTTAGTTTGTATAATAGTCAGCATTTCCATTGAATTGCAAAGGATGATGATATGATGTACATGTATGCAATGGAGAAATCAACTGTTACTGCAGTAACTGTCATGCAGATTGAAAGAATGTAATGTACCAAATTTTCATCTGCATTAACTGAGAATAACACATACAAGTTTATCTCCTAATGAAAATATTTAAGAGATTTCTCTTTTCACCACTTTCACCTGTCCATTTGGTAATATTAAATTTAACTCATCAGATGACCCAACCAGCATTGTTAAGTATATTTATTATGCTGTTGGTTGATTATAGAATGTGATATCATGTGGTTTGTAGAGCCTGCATAAAAACAGTAGGTAAATGGTAAAAGTAAATAAATGTCTATTTCCTGAGAAAATGTGTCACATGGATATGTATATTTGGGTCGAAAGTACCAAAACAGGCTGGCCCAGCAGTAATTGCCTATTGGATAGCTATGTATATTTCATTGTGTGAGAACATGTTAAGCAAACAGTTGAAAAGCTCTAGGTATGCAAATGGAAATGAAATCCCTCCAATATATAATATAGAAAATATTAGCTGTCACTATCAAAGTGCCTCTCTGTCTGTGTGTCCATAGACAGTTTTGTTTCCAGAACATGATTCGCATACTATTCAAGATATTTCTACAAATACTGAACTACTGTTCCAGATGTGCCATTTTTGTTTTTACTATTCACTGTTCTTCAATTTCAGTATTGGTTATCTTTTGTCCCTTTTTTCTGTCCATCCCCATTAGTTGATTATCTACCCTCTCATTTTCAGAGCCTAACTCTCAGGCTGTTCAAAGTATCTCTGTAAAACTTGGTACATATATTAGTCTAGTGGTCCAGATGTGTATTCTGCATTCACAATTCTTTAGTTTCAGTATTTGTAATATTTTGTTCATTTTGCATTCCTTCCATCTATTATCCACATTGTTTTTGGAACATAATTGGTACAACTGTAGGTCTTAAAATGTGTAACAGAAAGAAAGTGAAACCAGCAATTTAGGTAAAATCAACAAGCAATTAATTTCCCTACAATACAAAATTAAAATTCAAAAGACATTTACAATGTTGTGAATTAAATTCCAGATAATCCTAAATGTCCTATTACAAGTCCAAATATATAAAATGTTCTGAATGAATTACGGTAGTCCTGAATGACTTGATACAACACAATGATGCAATCCAGAATGTCTTTGAATAAGTTCACAAAATCCAAAGGAATTTATTAATAAAAAATTGAATGAGCGATCTAGTAATTCAGTGAATATTTTATATAAATAATTCTTCTCGAATTATATCTGATTTCAACAACAGAACTATAAACTCTGATCGCAAATGGATTCCCACAGACTGATCTAAAACATGAATGAGTTATTTGTTTATCAGATAGCTATTTATACACATCTGAAACAATCCAATAGAAAAAGCCAGTCTGATTTTTTAAATTATACTGGCCTTGAACTCAAATGCTATGAAAACTTTCCATTTACAAATGATCATAATCTGAAGAAGAACTTACAACCATGGACACAAATTAAGCACGCAATATAGATTAAATACATAAGTCAGATATGCCTTTTGCTATTTGATGTTTTTCTCTTTTAATATATTTTGTTTTTGTTCATTATTTTGTCCATCCATCCATTACATTTTTGTTTCCAGAGTATATTTCTCACACATCTCTCTGAAATTTGGTATACATATTGGTCTTGTGGTCTAGATGTTCTTTTTGCTATTCACTTGTCTTCATTTTCAATGTTTTTGTTTTTGTCCAGTTTTCTGTCTATCATCCATCTATGTAGTATGAGGGGATGATGTCTAGTTGGTTCTAAATGAAAATGGTGGCAATCTGACAGCCAAAATGTCCACCACAGCAGCTAATATGAAAATCTTGTAATCACTGAAATATATCAGAGATGGTTTCAACATTCAGCAGTTAAATGAAGAAAGTGTCTTATCATGCTTTTCTGGAAATTCCTTTTGCCCAGTAGATAGTAAGTCCCTTCAATTGACTCTTCTTTAATATTTTATAATTTCACAGTTGTAATTTAAGAGAATACATACACATACACTGTGAAAATTCATTTTTGTATTTAATGGACAGGCATAGTTAGTGTTCTTTGTGCTACTTCGTGTACAGTTTCATAGAAGCAGTAATTAACAGAAATGGGCTGCTTTAAACTGCACATATTTTCCAAACAGTGATCAGAACTGAATCTCAGTTTTTATTTTCTCCACATTGTTAGAGTTGTAGGACAAACAACTTTGCCCAGTGTCATGTCAATGGTACTCCAAGAACCATAGTGTGTTATAGTGCTTGATTATCAAACCTACCAGCTTTCTTTTCTACACAAGCACTCCCTTATTATGATTGAATTTGAACCAAATTTTTTATTAATCTTGATTATTATGACACTTTGGATGACTTCGATCATCAGGGTTTTTTGTCCCTTTTTTAGTTTATAGCTCTTGTTTGGGGAGAATCTATCCACTTTCTTTCTGCTTATTAACTTCTTAATATATTATTTGTTTTCAAATTGATTTGACATGCTGCTTGATTTTTGTCTCATGTACATGGGCCTGGTGAAATATAATAGTTCCCTTTCTGGTGGTGTTGGCATCAACAATGTAAAAGTTTTGCATTCAAGTTTTTGAAAGTGACATATCTTCTACTTTACTTGCTGCATTCAAGTCAAACTGTGTGATAACGTCACTGTAGGTTTAAGTTTATGCCATGATATGCCAGAAGTTCTTATCTTGCCTATCTCACTTAAGCTCTTGTTAGCTTTTACAATTTAAGAATAGCTGAATTGTTAATTTAATGTTTTTTAAATAAATCTTATCAATTATTTTTCTTAAAAATTTTTTACAGGTTCGAGCCATCTCAAAATGTAACACAGATGGACCTTGGACAAATTTTACAATAGACTTAACAGGTAAATTTGATTCAGTTATTCATTTTAGAGAAACTCTTTTTTTAAACAAAACTCCCTGAAATATTGATGGTACTAAATCTCAGTGTATGATTTAAAGATACATTCCAAGTAACACCACAGTACTGTATACTTCCATACTTATTATTGATGATGTAGAATATGAATGGTCTTTATACTTTCTTGAAAGACAGGTTTCCCAAAAATATACAATAAAAAGGTTTACATACCTGTAGATTTCAAACAAAATTTATTTAAAAAATTTAAATTTTTAAAACAAGCAGTGAAGTTTCAAACAATGGAGAAAAATATGAGTCTGTTTATCAGCTTATAAAAATGTAATGAAAATTAAAGAGTATATCTTGAATTATATAGTGCTTGTTTAATGTCCCAAAGTTGTATTACATGTCCATTGTACATACATGTGAACGTCTTGGACATGAGGGTGTGTTTTCCGAGTTGAGGGTTGTCTCCCTCCCCTCCTGTCACAAACTTAATCTCCGGCATATGCAAAATTAAGATTGAAAATTTCAGTTTGTTCCATTTATTCACACTATGGATCCAGTGTAGTATATTTATGGTAATACTGCCTGTTGACTAAGAAAAGCAGGACAATTTAGTTGCTAATTTGAAGCAGCATAAAACAGTCAACATTCCCTTTGATTCTGTTAGCAGGGTTGCTTGGCTTCAGTGTTTGAAGTTTGTTGAGTTGGATTATACTAAGTGTGTCCAGAAGTATTTCTGAAAGGATTAAAGATGTCAGTTGATTATGGCTAGGTTACTAAAGATCTGCTTGAGCTCAGTTAGCATAAAACAGTTAAGATTACTTTGATTCTTTCCAAAGGGTATATTCTGATTTGAAGCTGAACATTGTCAGGATGGATTAAAGTCTGTAATATATATGATCAAAAGTAATTTGGATAGGATTAAAGATGTCAGTTGTATATGGCTGGAATACTCAAGAGCTCAAGTGGCATAAAACAGGGTCAGTGTTACTTAGGTATTTTAAGTTTGCTGAGATTTCCCAAATCTAAGCAACAGAAATATGACACAAAATTTAATGATGGATGGAATTGTGAATTTCATTTGATTGAAGGGACTTGAATATGCTTTCCTGTAAAGCTGAGTTTAAAATATGTTGCAGTGACAATAATGACATGCGTTATGCAGAAACCCTATCTCATTAAAGCATATTAACCACAACAACAAATATGCCATCACTGAAATCTATGTTTATGGAATCTGCATCAAATGTGGATAAAATTACACATGCTGAGATACTATTTGCAAACTTTATAGTCTGTCATAATCTCCTGTTTCTGGTAGCAGATCATTTTTCATCAGATCTAGTCAAAATAATATTCCCTGACCCAGAAATCGTACAAAAGTTCACATGCAGACAGACAAAAACTAACTCACATTGTGACTATTTTATTGTTTATAAGAAATCATATTCTTTATTGAATAATAATAATAATAATGATAATAATAATAATATGAATATGAATATAATTTATGAAATAAACTCACTGTTGTTAGAGACTACCTGCAGAACATGACCAGCAACCATGACTTTAGGGAAAATATATATTTAACAATACTTTGAATGACTGCATCACAAAAACTGATATAAACACCACTGACCTTAATTTAATCCTTTGAAAACATGAATGTAAACCTAACTAATTGATTGTAACATGTAATACCTGGGATGAACGCAGTCTTTGTCATTGTCTATAATACTAGTAAGTGATAATCATTTTACGGATTTATTTGCCATTATTAAAGAGTGGTATAGTGATGATAATGATGACAACAATGATGTTTGCAAGTTATGCTTCAGATTACAAAGGGTGTTATGGTATATTGTAGGATTTTGTACTTCATGTAGAGAATCTTACTGACATTAAAACAACACCAAACCCAGACAGTACCAGTGTTGTGTAGTTCTGGCAGTCCGTCAGCAATCTGAATCTACCCACAGGCAGGAAAAATATAAATAACCGGTGGACTCTGTAGAGTTGTATTAATATTGCCACATTCCAAATTTTAGAAATCACCTGATCTTTCCTGACCTGACCTGTATTTCCTGTCACAGGTATGGCAGTATCAAGCTAAGAAATGACACAAACGCTTTTGAAAACATTTCTAATCAGACATTTCTTCTTCATAAATGACCTACCTTTAGTTTACCTTATATCAGATATAATAGCATAGGTATACATAATGTATTGCTTCTATTAATTATTTCTCCTTTTACACATTCCCTGATCACATTAACATTTGGAATACAAACCTGCAACTTCCCAAATCCAGCCCTACTAAAAGACCAAATTCGTCTTTTCTATATTATATAGATGAAGGGCAGTAACTCTTGCCCATTACTGCCCCTTGCCACAACTTAAGTACAAGTCACATGGGTCATGTAAGTGCATTTACTGATTTAAATTTCAAAAATAATTTTATTTTTAAAATTTAATTGTAATATAGTTATAACAAAGTTTATTCAATTGTGATTTTTGAGTGATCTGCACATTTATTGTCATAACAAAATTTCCAGACAAAATTATTGATCAAATGAACTTTTACAATGGCATTACACTGGGTCAAGAAAGTCGATATTGGATTAACTATTACTAGTGCAGGGGGAATCAAGGTAAGTTTGCGTGAACAAGAAGTTGTGCACATCTTCATTTATCTCCTGTATGGATGAATGTTCAACTATGAATGGGATAGGAGTAACATTCAGTTTTATTCTTAGCTTGTACATGTGAAATTTCTTCAAAATGATAATTTAATATGGTCTAAGATTTAACTAAAATAAATCTGAATTGACAGCCATGTTTCTACTCTTTTTACATGTATGAAAGCACATATTTGTATGGGAAAAATAGGTATTATGTACGAATTGAAATAAAAGACATGACATACCATACAGAAGATATAATTATGAAGTTATGTAATTGCCTCCTATTTATTGGACATGTGTGCCGATTTTTTTCTTCCTACAGGTGTTTTCCCAGGCTTTGTTTATAAATGACAACATTTCACATCTCTGTTTATGTTTGTAGTATAACTTTTTCCCAATTGCAGGCTCATTCCCTCTTACATCATACCGTATGACAAAACTGGTTTAAACAAGATCACCCAGCTTTCTTGACTGTGCCTAAAAACGTCGAAATATGTTATCATTGAATTTGCTGTTAAGCATTTTTCTGGGAATTTATACAATAATCTTCAATGGAATTTTGATGGACAAGGCGCAACATAAAGTGAATAAACACCATTTAAAGGTATGTGTTGTCAAATTCTCCAAAATGACTCTGTAGCTGCAAAAATTGACTTAGAGCACGTACATGAGCTATGTGACTTCTACTACAGGTGTTGCCAGCTTTTAATCTTCACTTCTGTACACATCATACAGAATAAGCCTCCTGCTAAATCAAAGTCTTTGTGTGTGAAATTAAAACCATGAACTCAAAATTTGGATATATTTGGATTAATATTGATTCATAAACAGGTGGTATTCATTTTTTTTAAGTTGGTGGATATTTTGTGAAATTTATCAATTTCTTGAACATGATCATTTTAGACTGCATGGTACAACATGCTGTTGTTGATGCATATTGACTTTCATTTGTTTGCACATGCTGTTTATAATGGGTGTTATTTAATAAATTATTTAACAAATTATTAACACAATGACGTGTTAATTTATCAGTTGTTTCTTTTATCTTATTGGTTTAGAAACATGTCTTCTAAATGCAGTGAATTTAAGACATATGAAGCAAGGGAAGACATGCATGAGTTCTTTCTGGCATAATCCAAATGTACTACTTTTTCCCTCTGAAGAATGTGCAATTTGTGACACAAGGACACCTGGTTGGCCATTCTGCAATAATCAGCAACAGGAAAGAGAACAGGGGAAAAGCATGATAGACTAGTATAGATGTACTACATATAAATCCAAATACAGAATGAGTTGTGAGCCTTTTGGATGGATGCTTCTGGAGTCCCCCCCACCATAAAATCAAAAGGTTGATGCCTTCCATATGGGCAGATTTGAGGGAGACAAATGCAGATATGCTGCAGTCACAGTTGGATACACCAGCCTTTCAGCAAGATATACATAAACTGGTGTAGGAGATAGTAGTGTAGTTCCTAACTTCAGGCCAAATTTTACCTCTCTTTCCATCCTTTGCTCCTGCAGATAATTTGGCTACATTGGGAAATTGTTCACCCATTTTTAGAAAGCCCTGTGGGTGTATGTACCCCCACAGGTCCAAACTTGGCTAATGGGCCTGTAATACTAGGCACATGGAGTATTTTTTGGCAATATTGTCTTGTCATTAGGAGCCATACTGGCCAGCCAGCCAGCCAGCCAGCCCAGCTGTCCCATCCAAAACTTGATCACAGGGATCTAGGTAATAGATCCAAACATTTAGCCAGACATATGGCTTTATATATATATATATATATATATATATATATATATATATATATATATATATATATATATGTTACCAACCTCAGTTCAACATGCAAATAAGACACATTCTTGGCAGACTCAATATTCTGGCCAGTGTTCTGTCCAGACAGGGTCAAGTTATTCATATGGAATGGTCCCCTCATACATCAGTTTGAAATTGGATTTGTGCACCTTGGGGGTGTCTGCAGATTGATCTGTTTGTGGCAAAGTGGAATGACTAACTGCCCACCTTTGTCTCACTGATCCTGTACCAAGAAACTTGGGCTTTGGATTCACTGTCAATCATTTTGGAGGAATTATGGGCATTTGCTTACCCATTGAAAATTAACAAAGAGATATGGATTGGAATTGCAAGATAATTCTGATATCCCTTCTCAGATGGGACAAGTCCTGGGTCACTGATCTACTCGAGATAGTTTACTAATAAGTCAAATCTCTTCAAGTAACCAAAGTTGCAAGTGTTCCACCATCTTCTTCATGCTTGGTTCTTGTCAAGACAGCCTTGTGGGAAATAGAATTCAGACCTTTGATTGTGGAGAAGGTTTATGTAGGAAATTGGCTTGATGTAGGGAACTGTGTTGAGCCAATACCATCATCCCTTTGAGTGCATCGATCCCTCAACTTTTATCTCTAGCTCTAGAAGGTCAGAAAAAGTAGGAACAAATCACCATCCAAGTCTACTGCTCCATGATATATGACACATTCAGTCACCATGGCAGAAGAAATATAATAATAAAGATCTATCAGACCAAGCCAATTTTGATTTGAATAGACCAAAATTCTTAACGCTGTTTCCAAAATGGAATCTGTCCTTGGTCCTAACAAGTCTGAACTCAGAGAAATTTGAGCAGTTAAAAAGGGCCTCATTGAAGCTGTTTTCATACAAAACCTCTTTCTTGATAACTTTTGCTTTGTCTTGCAAGGTGAGTGAGTTATATGCCTTTTCAGTGAACCTGAATTATCTTAAGTTCAGATCAGATGGTTCACTGATCCTCATAATACGACCAGGCTCCATGGTCCAGAACCAGACTTATCATCAGTGGGCAGTCAGAGAGTTGTCATATTCTCCCTCTCATCTATAGATAAGTTGAGAGTAGCAGCCATGCAAGATCTTGTCTGTTTCTTCAAGCACTATTTGAAGCACACAGAGACAAGTCATGGCAACTACAAAAGATTTTTTCTCCTCATGAAGGTGGGAAAGCAAGATGTCACTTCTCAAGCCCTGCCTTCTTGGCTTGAGTTGGCTATGCACTTGGCATTCTTAGAACTCTCAAGACATTAATGTCACCTCATGAGGATTTCAGCTTATTAAATTAGAGGGATCTCTGAGATCTTCAGGTTCAGATGTAATGTTTTGATCCAAGACATCATATAAGCTGTTGGATGGCATGTAGTGTAAACATTCCTGAGTTTTTATCTCAGGAATTTAGCTTCACTGAAACAAAACCGAACCTAATTAAACCAACACACCCCTTACCATCACTGGATTTGGCAGCTAATTTTGATGGTAAGAAGAATTCAGTAATCATTTTCTTAACATGATAGAGATGTCATGGATCACATGACCATAGGTTGTGTTGCTTTATGCTTACATATTAGGAATCCAAATTCTCTTCTCCAGAAGGATACCCAAGGTATAGGTAGGATGCTCAGCATTCCTGCCACCTATTACTTATTCTCTTGACATTAATGTGATTGGGGAAAGTATTCAAAGGATAAAGCAAGTTTTATAGTAAATAATATTTCTTATATTTACCGAATAACATTAACTGAAGACCCTCCCAACCACCTCGCTATGTGAGCGTCCTCTTTGGTTGTTCACTCAGCTTAAAACTGGGGAGGTAGTGATCAAGAGTTACTTCCCTTTGTCTGCATGATATAGACAGAAAAGATGTATTTTGTCTTTTTAGTATGGCTGGATTCAGGAGGTAGCAGGCTTATATCCCTAATATTAATATGATCAGGTAGGTATTCTTAGAAAAACATAATTTACTATAAAATTTTCTTTTCCACAGATTGTCATTCAATTATTGGATATAGCTGCGTTCCACAGCCATGTAAGTTATAATGTCTATTATTATTATTGTAAAATCATAATATGTAATTATCACTTATTAAGACAGACAAACATTTGCAACAAAAATAACCAATAAATTTGCACTAGAATTTAAAGGAACATAAATATAAGAACTATAGTAATATTCATTTTGCATCAAATTAACCAAGAGATTAATTTCAATTCATAAGGTTCATGCTAATTATAATGAAACTTAGATAAATTAATTGCTTATTATGTGACTTTGCATATAAATTCATGACATTTTTTTATATTTTCAGATGATCACATGATCTACAGTCTAAATTCTCATTCATATAGGTTGAAAGTGTTCATTTCTTCAAATATGTTACCCAGTCATAATACCTAAGGAGAACTACTACTACCTCACAGAGCCCTCCCAGGCAAAAATTTTAACCAACAAGAATGAATGTGGATATGAGATAGAGAGAAGGTGATCATTTTTGCCTGTGTTTCTCTCCATGCCATCCTCTCTATCACAAAAATTTCATCATCTTCATGCTGCTCTTGTCAGTTATCCTGGTGGAGAAAGACTTCTATTATCCACTGCCCAATTGGAACATATATGCCATTATGATCAGTGGACCCAGCAAGTGGATTCATAGGGACTCAGTGTCATCTTCATGGTCCCTTCAGCTACTAATGTCCCCATCAACACATTCAAAGCAACCACTCTGCCGAAAGAAATCAACAACTTTCTCCAGAAAAGAGTGATTAAATTCATTCACAGTATAAATTCCCTAGGGTTTTCTTCAAGACTGTTCTTGACCCAAAAGCCAATGGCGCTCTTCTACCTGTTATAGACTAATGTGCAATTAGTTCATTTACGCCTCATGGTTCAAGATGGAATCAACAAGATGGGTTAAATGCCATTCAGGAGGGAGAATTTACAATCAAAGTAGGCTTACAAGATGCTTATCATTTCATCCCGATTTACAAAGCTTTCAGGAAGTTCCTGCAATTGGCTTACCAAGACATTGTTTACCAATTTAGGGCACTTCCATTTAGATTCAACTTCATTCCATGGATATTCACACATGTCATGGACAAAGTAATGGCCCATTTACAGCAGTAACATCAAACTACCAGAACAACAATCTGCAAAAATATCAGGTGAGTTATATGCTATATCTAGATATGATATCCCTTATTACTCTTCTTATCAGCTTGAATTCCTTGTCAACAAAAATAACCTGATATCATCTCAATCCATCTTGTCATGGAGCCTTGGATTCCTTGTCAAAAGAAAAAAAATCTGACATCATAGCATCTCAGCCTTTTGTCCATCTTGTCTTGGAGTTTAAGACACAGGTAACTAGAGCATGTCTCCTTGAAGAATGGGCACTGAAAATCAACACCAACGGCGACCTCATTGCTTTCAAAGGACAGTCTCTCATCCAGAGAATTCCTTGTCCTATGGGGTTGCTCAATGTGGTAAGGGACCTCATTGTCCTAGGTCACCTTTTTATGAGATCATTACAAATGATTCTGTTGTCACAATGGAGGCAAGGACTTTTCCCCTTGGACCAACCTAAAACTGTATCTGATGATATTATGTTCCATTTAAGGAAATGCAGCAAACTGATCTGGCTCATATCGGGTATTCCAATGCAGGTACAACCTCAAGAGATTATGGTTTATATAGATGGGAATGCAGAGGGCTTGGGTGCACATCTCCTTCCATCATTCCAGGAGTCTAGTGGCCCACTCAGTATGATCTTTTGCATGTTAACATCATGAGATAAAAAGCATACAGAAAGCATTTCATTGGTGGCAGGAGGATCTACAAGGACAGGGTGTTCTCATTCTGTCCAAGAACTTCACTATGGAGAATTATATCAGATGGCAAGTGGGAACCAAGTCTCCAGAACTTTGTGTTCTTGTTTGGGATTTTCTATGGTGGTATCTTCCATGACAAATCCACATACAAGCTCATTATATTCCAGGGTAACTAAATTAAAAACAGACTTGCTGTCCCAGAAAAATTAAATAATACAAACTGACTGGTCATGTCACCCTTCAGTTCTTACTTGCAGATGTGCCCTCTGGGATTGATCAATGTTGTCACAAGGTGCAATGCAAGATTTCCTAACCTTTGTCTCACCAGTCCTAGATCCGAAGGCATAGACAGTTGCCTACCCTCTAACACCTCTGATTCTGAAGGTGATACAGAAGGCAAGGGAATCAGAGTGTCACCTCATATAGATTGCTCCACTCAAGTGGGAAAAATCATGACTCAATGACATCATCAGTCTAGTGAAAATCTCCAGGAAAGTACCCAAGCAACCATGAAGGCAAGCATTAAAACCCAATCCGCAGTTGTTGAACCTGCATGTTTCAATCATATTAAACAAGCCCTTAAGTACAAACAGTCCTCTCAGCAAGTCATGGAAAGAATTGCTCAAGTGAAATGGCCCTCCACATTGAACGTGTACCCCAAAAAATGGAGAATTTTCACCCAATGGTGTCAGCACAAACACATTAGGCTGCATAATGCATCAATATCACAAGTAAGCTAACTTCCTGCTATGGCTCTTTGATGAGAAACAGTTAGTTCGAATTATGATAAAGGCTACCATTCCATGATCTCCATCATGCTGCATCATCATGGATGAGAGGAATCAGACAAACAAAGACCTTACCAAGCTTCTGTCAAAATTTGATTTTTCACTTCCAAGTGCATTGTCTCTGCCCCCAAGTGGAATCTATCATTGGTGCTCACCTGGCTGAATAAGACACTGTTTGAACCTCTCTCACATGCTTCATTGATTCACCACTCATATAAGACCTGTTTCCTACTCACACTAGTGATGGTAGGCAGAATTAGCGAGATACATGCCTTAACAGTTCACCCAAACAACTTGCAGTTCTGACAGGATGGGTCAGTGTCACAAATGAGGGCCTCTGCTTTCATTGCCAAGAACAGGATCCCACTCATGGGAAATCATACATTTGTGGTGTAACCCCTTTTTACTCAGGACACTTCATCTCAAGGCCCTCTACAGTACCCAGTGAGAGCTCTCAAGTGATAATTGAAAAGATCCAAGTTGGTATTGTTACATATATGTAATTAAATTATTTGTGTGTTAGTTTTAAATTTATTTTTATTTTATTTTTATTTCATTACATTTTGTTTTAAGGATAATATTTTTACTGGATTTGACAACTTTCCCAGTAAATTCAGTTCAGTTCTTTTAGTCTGATTAGAATGCAAAATGATTGCTACATTGTAGTTTTAGCTGACCTAGTCCTTGACCTTGGTTCCAATTTTGTAAACACTAAATTTAAAACTAACACACAAACAATTTAATTACATATATGTAACAGTATGTTGAGGGAGATTCTGCCTCTTCTTACATCTCAAGGACAGCAAGGATGACATTTCATTGCAGGCACTCTCATCCATGATAAAATGGGTTATCCATTCTGCATATCTGGAATTAACCCCAGATCAAATGAACTTGCAGCACCTCTCAGCTCATAATGTTTGGGCAGTCACAACAAGAATTGCATTCCAGTAAAACTGTTCTCAAGCTGACAATGTACAATCTGTGGGATGGAGGTCAGAATTAACTTTCTCCAGCTTTTACCTCTGAGATCTTTTGTCCCAGAGGGCTCATCTGGACCTGGTGGGGTCTACTGCCCCTGTACGACAGATTAACTTCCCAGGATGTTGGGCAACTACCTAAAGATTGGGACTTTTGACTGGATTTGTAAGAGGGAATATGTTCCCTTACAGAAGCCACAGCCTGACATATAAAGTCTATCCTCCAGTTGGGTTAGCTATCAAGAAGCTGTCTCATATACCTTAAGGAACTAAAGATGGCTTCTCCAGGGTAAGGGGATGTAACTCCCTCCACCTCTTACCTATTCTCCTAAGGTATAATGATCAAGTAACCAGTCTGAAGAAGAAACCAATTTTTTCTAGTAAAATTTGTTTCTTCAAAAATACTTACCCATTTGTAATACACATACACCTTCACAGCCTCCCCATAGTTACATTCATTTTGAGAGCATGCTCTCTGCTCCAGTAGCAACTGGAGTATTCATGGGATTTGGCATCAGTACATGTATCTAACTGCCACCTTTGTGGGCAGGTAACTTTTACCTCCTTCTTAACGAAATATTTTAGCCTGTGAGGGCTTGATTTGTGAGGTAGTAGTACCAGTAGTTCTCCTAAGGTATTATGATCAAGTAAGTATTATTGAAGAAACATATTCTACTAGAAAAATTGGGTTTTTGTGTCATTTAAGTCAACCCTCCAGGAAATGTAGAGAATGTTAGTGTGACCGTTGACCACAACTACCTGCGTCTGGGTTTACACATTACATGGAGTCCACCATCAGACCTTGGCAGCCAGGGGGATGTAGATTATTACATCATACATACAGGAAGGGTAGAACGTCATGAAGCCCCAGTTCCTCCCACATTCCTTGGAACACCAACACCTATGACAGTTAACAAGGTAATTAAGGCTTACATCAGGGTATCTGAGTGCTTTAAAAGCCCATACTCCACCAGTCTGGAAAGAGTGAACCAAATGACAAATTCATAAGTCAGATATGAACTTGCTACTGATTAGCATATTTTGAATACAGTGGGCAATCTGTTATTAGGGCACCACTTCAATACAAAGGAAACGATCTTATGAAAGGGGTGGCCTCTTGTGAGGAAAAATACACCATCTTGGCGTCAAGCAGGGTTGCCTCTAATCAGGGACTGGCCTTTCTTGAGAGGGGTCTCTGAAATGGGGACTACTGTATTATTCAGAGATTATTTTTTGGGAAGTAACATTAGAGTAATGGAAAAAGTAACTTAGAATTTGATTGAAAATTAGTGAAGTTATAAAAACTTTCATTTGTGCATCTTATATTATAAAATCTACCTGTCAGACCTTCAGTAAACTATGTCATAGTTATATTACATCAAAGCTAAACATCATTTATGTAATGATTAACAAAACAGCATGACTTGGAATTTGTTCCATTTAAATTTTCATTAAACAGCTAACATAATTACCAAGTATCGTAGAAATAGAAAACAAATGCTTATGTTTTGCTTGTCTGAAAACTTTTGAACTAGAAATATTCGCAGAAAAATTTGTCCTAAAACTTTCAAAAAAGAAAAATGACCCCCACCCTCCAAGCTGAATGCTAAACCTAATATGGAAACAGTTCTTCAATCTTTGATCAGAATGTCTTAAATACCTTGCCCCTATGTAGCATACAGACTCATTACTCAAAATTGATCATTTGAAGTTGTACATCACTTTTTGAGTTGTACCTTTAATATTTTGGCAGCCACTATTCTTTGTGGGTTAGTTTGAAAATCAAGAGAACTTGTTGTTCTTTCACCAAGTGACATGTTTCATGCATGAGAATGAAAACCCACGCAGTTCAGGCTATTGTTGTTGTAACAAGATTGAAACTCAGTAGGTATGGATTCAACGAACACAATATGGTATGTGAATGAAATGATAATGAAGTATGAGAGTCTCTAAAAAACCCCACCATAAATATTAATGCAACAATAAACGAAAAAAAATGATGGAAAAAAAACAAAAACATTCTATTAAGACCAAGAACTGAGACTCAATGTTAAAACATTCTATTAAGACCAAGAACTGAGACCCAATGTTAAAACATTCTATTAAGACCAAGAACTGAGGCTCAATGTTAAAACATTCTATTAAGACCAAGAACTGAGACTCAATGTTAAAACATTCTATTAAGACCAAGAACTGAGACTCAATGCTTATCATTTTACACTGTGCATTAGTATTCCCTCAGAGATTTCATTCAACATGTTTGCTACACATAAACAAACTATTAGCAAAATATTTACACCAAAGCTGAAGCCAGACACCCTCACAAATAAATGTTGAGTATATGTATACAAAATTCCCCTGATGAAATTATGACAATATGTAGGATGAGCTAAATGATATTGATGTTGTCATATGCAACTCATGTTACAAAAGTTTTGCATTCACCATAATGTGAATATGTATTTAATACAAGTATGTATGTGATTCCTATAACCATATGCATTGTTCAAAATTTAAAACTCACAGTCTCTGAATGTATTTATACTGGGGCTGCTCCACCCTCTTTCTGAGCTCAATGATTCCTTGGAATTCCAGAAACTTCAATGTAATATCTCCCTAATATCATGGTATGCCACATCTGTGTAGATTTCTATGGTAATGACTTACCAGTGCAACAACTGATTCTCCTTGTGTCAACATCCAACAGTCACCTATCCACATATCACACCACTATGTTGCCAACTATATTGCTTAGTTGCCAACAATGCTGCTTTCCTGCTGACTATGTTGCTCTGTTGCTAACAATGTTACTGTGTTGCTTAGTTGTCAACTATGTGGAACCTTTGCTAGCTAAATATTAACATGTTCATGTACTGTATGAATAAATGATGTTTATCGATGCTAGATTAATTAACTACTTATCAAATATACACATCCAATAAATCATGATAAAATGTAAACAAAATACATACTAAAATTATTGCAAAAACCTCTTAAATAAACACTGCATTTAATTCACTGTTTCAATAAGAACATAGTAAACATTAAACTGACTATAATCAATATCTCATATACAATATAATTTACCAAAATTCTATCAAGAATAGACATTTTCAACACATGAAAACAATTGCAAATAGAATTTAGTAATACTCTAAAGTAAACTCATGTTTACCTCTATGGCTGTAGTAAACTGTCTGTAATATAAACTCATGTTTACCTCAATGGCTGTAGTAAACTGTCTGTAAAGTAAACTCATGTTTACCTTTATGGCTGTAGTAATACTCTAAAGTAAACTCATGTTTACCTTTATGGCTGTAGTAAACTGTAAAGTAAACTCATGCTTACCTCTATGGCTGTAGTAAACTGTCTGTAATATAAACTCATGCTTACCTCTGTGGCTGTAGTAAACTGTCTGTAATATAAACTCATGCTTACCCCTACGGCTGTAGTAAACTGTCTGTAAAATATACACAGCCTGACAAGATCTCTGAGTCATGGCACTAGCATTTAGAATATACATCCTACAAATACTACAAAGCCAGTGTAAGACCCAAGGTTAAAGTACCCATGTACATCATGAAATATGGGTATCTCACTGTGAATGACCTATGAGATGCAACTACCGTATTTCATGTATTTTTTCATACCCTTTAATTTTTCGTACACAGTCCAGTTATCAAAATAATAATAATTTAAATGTATCATAATTTTTCGTACATATCACTTTGTATTATTATTGGAAAAATTCATTAAATTATCGGACATAAAATTTCCACTAAAAAGATTTACGTTTGCAAAAAAGATTGAAAATACCGTATTCCCATTTTGTTTTTACAAAAATTAATGATTAATTGTTCGTGAGAAAATATAATGATTGATGCATAAGCATGGGCGCCTGCAGGCATAGGTCAAGGGGGGCCCTGGAAATCATACATATATATATATATATATATATATATATATATATATATATATATATATATATATATATATATATATATTTCGACAAGTTTAATCATGCACATGAAGCTGAAAATATGTCACAAGATTCTGTGCAAAACACTTAGTAAATATTAGCTTTAGTTTCAGACTGCTTACTATACTAACTCTCCCGGCCGTGACTGACTGACCCGCCCCCCCCCCATTTTTGTAAAAGATCCTGCGGGCGCCCATGTGCATAAACTCTTATTGTCATTACAATATCTACTGGTGTTTATTAACAAATGAACAAAGGACTTCACAGACCATACCTTTAAATATTATCGTTAATTAGTTCTCCTTATTAAGTCCGTCACCGTAACAAAACACCACGTGCATTTTAAAACGAGTTCGGAAGCCCTTTGATGTTGTCTTATCCAACAAAAATTACATCTCAGTACATGCTAAAGTGAAGACCACAGACCACTGGTCAACTAGCCTTATTGTTTCATTAGTCATACAAACATAAAATATAAAAACCTTGTCATTTTCCATCGTAAATTTGAAAGTCACGGACTCTGTTAAATCAATTCGTATATATACATTTACTATCTTTTAAGTGCTTGTTCTATTTTGACTTGGATATAATTAACATTTTATTGCAAATCTAGTCTATGATATACCCCACTATTATCTTTATTGGCGAGTTCAAATACAAGTAATGCATATGATCGCTTGTCCTTATAACATCTGCTATATGGACAACAGCTTCAATAGCACATTGACAGACTTTCATTTCCCTAAAGAGAGCCTCATTTCCCTACTGGCAGCCTCGCTGATTTACCTCTTCAGTTGATTCTTGCCCTCAATCTGGTTTCAACTGGAATAACCAAAGCCCTAAGCATGCTTAATTACCGTGTAAATAACACTGTATAGCCATGTGGTTGTTGTGACAATGTACATCGCAATTAAAACAAGAATGAACTGTTGATTTAGCGGTGTTTATTCCTAATAGAATATAGTAGGGTCATAATACATGAGGATTATCCTACTCATCAGGTAACTTAAAATAGTCTTTTTTTCTCTTTGCAAAAGCTACAAATCAAAACTACACTGAATAAATACGGTCTTGTACACTGAAAAATTGTTTGATTGATTTCTCTGGTGCGCGTGCACACACACACGTGCACATGCACGCGCGTGCGCACTCATGCGCATTAACTTAAATGTTGATTTCAAGTTCTTTATTTTTTATTGCAATTTGATAATGAGATTATTGTTGCGGTAAAAATACAACTTGCGCTTAATTTCTTGACGATGTGGGTTCGTATTGTTGCATACAATTTACCAATAAATAATACCCATAACTCATACATGTTCAAACCATCTTGATCATTTTGCCAATATTACACAACATAACATCAACATATGTTCTAAATGCAGACGAGCTTGCACACTGAGACATAATCCTCTCTCTCTCTCTCTCTCTCACTAATAACAACAGTACTTTTGATTTATTGTAATTAGATTCTTGAATTGAGAGCAGAATGAGAAGAAAATATATGTTTACTTTGTACGTTTGTACTGTTAGGTTGTCGAGTAGCGTGTGTACCGTAGAACATGTTTTGGTACGATCCGTTTATTTTTCGTACACAGTCAGTACCACCAAATGATAATTATTTATTTTACATATAATTTTTCGTACAGTGAAATTAATAATTATTTTTTCATGTATGAAAAATTACATAAAATACGGTATTACTCAATATTTAGTTTAGTAAGGCTGAAAATTAAACTACTAGTTAACACTTTATGCTTATATGAAATGCACTACATATAATTGTTCTAATATTTTCTTGCACTATCCTGTGATAGCTGTATCATGGGCCTTATTATTCCTTTTGGTGATCTCATTCCATTTTTCCTCCCACTGGCTATATTAGATGCAGCGCTGAAGTGAAAGAGCATTTATGCATGATGGCCAATTGTATCAGCCCAGCAAATTCTAAGCAAGTCATCTTCCATTTTAAATCGGAAATAGCAAGTTATATTTGACAGCCATTATGGAGAGGGCCATCAGTCTTCCTCCAAGCTGGTTAAGTCACCAATGTAATATTAGAGGTAATATATTACTGATATTAAAATGTAGCTTAATTTGGGAGATTTCGATCCAGATTGCAGACAAATGGTTATTTTGAGAATTCAAGTTAGGTAGAAGTTTGTCATCACTTCTCCATCCATGATGCACTTGGGATCTTATGGCAGTTTTGTAGACTTAACAAGTGTTTTATGTAGATTTGAAATAATTTTGAAATATATTTTACCTGTCTCATTTTCACATAATTTCTTGAAATTTTTGAAAAAATAGGACTTTTTTAGCAATGAAAAAAGAACATAATTTCCACCAGTTCTCACCTCTACCCCCCATGACATACTTAGTCCATGAGTGACCCATACATGGTGATCACTTTTTATTTTGTCCTAAGGGGGTGTAAACATTCCATACATGTAAGCCAGTCATGAGGGATAGAGTCTATCTGGATGGAAGTGCCCCAAAGGGTTTCCCAGAAGACCAAAACACCAGCATTTCACACTACATGTACTTGTAGAAACAAAATCCTGCAGAGTGTACTACTTCAGGTTGATCATTATGATCAATATACACACTGTGTTATAATGTGTTTCAATCAATAAGCCATTGTCTGTGTGTAGATTATTTAGTTTTCTCTGTGAATTTGCATTGTTTCTTATTTGTGCTCATAATTGTCTGCGGTTTTTCATTTCTGCCAGAACTGTGTCAAACTCAGCCACACTGATTATTTTATCTTCAACTGCAGCTGAGTACAATTTACTGATGGTATTGAGACTGCTTTGTGTGGCTGCAAGTAATTCAGAATATACATGTATTTGGAAATGTAGTCACATGGAAATTAATTTGCTAGCATCAACAGAGACACCAGTTCCTATTGATATAGTACTAACTATAATACCAATTGATGCACCTACAATGGTTGATGTTGTCATGATTCCAGTCACACCAAGACCAACAGTTGTGGCTGCAGCAAGACTGCAAATAGCATCTACAACCAAACAAGCATGTTTGTATTTCATGATCAGCATTGTGCTCTTGGTGATTTCATTTCACAGTGTTGTTCCATTTTGATTAATTTTTCACAAACATTAAGACTAATGGTCTGTCATAACTCTTCTATCAATAATACAATTGCATATTTTAATTGCATGACCGGCAGACCATGTCTGGATTCATCATCACATGCAGGCACGATATGCCATGCACTTCTTGCCAATTATTTTTTTTAATAGCACAAATGTCATGCAGTTAAAAAAAAAACTCTGCCTCGGGAATACTTAAATCTTCAGTGAGGGTGCATTATGGTGGTTTGGCACCCCTCTGATACAAAAACACACCGATTATGTTTGGCACCCCTCTCATACAAAACACATCAATGATGTTTGGCACCTCTCTCATACAAAAACACTTCTCACTGCTTTTTGACCATCTTCTAAAACATGATAACAATGCTGATCATCAGCCGATGGTAAAATCACATACAACCGATCTCATGTTAGCCATCATAAAACAATATTCAGCAGCAGTTGTGTTTTTCCTGATCAAGCATGGCCATTGATCAGTGCTTGAACTGAATTTGGAAACAAGGTTCCATCACCATGCTCGGATGGTTTAGATGTTGCTTGTGCAGAAAAGTCAATGACGGAAATATATGTGAAGTTTTGTTTTCATAATGCCATTAAATAGTATGATTGTTGTATACAATACAATCATGTCTTCATATGCTGTGCAGTGCTATGGCAAAACATGTACTGCAGATCCAACTTGAGTTAAAACATGTAATTGACAAGCAACAATTACTGGAACTTGTGTTCAACGTGGAACAAAGAATTTCACATTTGTGACAGACAAGGGTTTTTTATTAAAAAAGTTGGTGGTGATGACCTCATAGCTGCATGAACAAAGTTACCAGGAATACCATGTAGTATATGTCCCAGTAAAAAGTATCTTCCTCAATACAATTACTGTGGATCTAGTATGCACCAGGATATGTGACTCGACTCCAACAACTACCATGCAAAGCCTGGTGAAGTACCTATTAACTGCATTGATGCTGCATGTTACCAACATGACCTTGCATACCAAGCATCAAATATATCCATGGATGTCAATGGGTCAATGTGGATCTGATCCATGACTCAAATATGATTAATTCAACACTGGGAGAATGAGCCGCACGATGGATCATCAAAAGAGGCATGAAAGCCAAGATTGCACTGGGAGGCTCTGCCTCCTGTGGACAAAAATCCACTCATTAAAAATAAAAAAATTATAACAATATAAACAAATATTAAATAGATGCAAAAAGGCAGACATTATCCAAAATATTCTACATGCTATGTGGGTATTAGAGAGGTGAAGCTGCCGTAGAACTGTTAGCCAGTGCAGCCAAGGTAATTCATTGGATTGCTTGAGCATTGTTGGCCAAACAAGCGCTGAGACAAATTTACTTACCAGCACCCAGAATGATTTCATGCAGTTGGTTCAATTTTCAAACATCTAAAGAGTTCCATCCAAGAGATTTGTTATTTCTTCTACATGAACGACAAGGCTGATTGAGCACCTATAAAAATGTGCTAACCATTGTCGATGAGGCTAGCTCGTACAAAGAAACAGAGCCACTGACATCAAAAGATTCTGCAATTGTTGCAGATGCACTGAAGCATATTTATGTACAAGGACCACTCACATGGCCACAATGGTTACAAGTGGACCTGACAAAGAATTTCTTGGATCTGTAGCTGTGATGCTGGCCAAAAACCATATGTGAGTACGTGTTGGGCTTGTCAGTCTACATCATGACCAAGCTATTGTGGAGTGATTTAATCACACTTGTGCAGAACAGTTATTCAGTTAAAGTACACACAGGAATTGTTGATAAGGCCAGTGCAGTCTCAGGAATGGGTATCACAACTTCCATTTATTATAAAAGCCTTGAATAATGAAGTCACATGTACGACGGGATTAAAAGCAGCCACTGCGATTTGACAAAAGACTGCTACTGTTATTCAGATAATGGTTTCACAGCCATCACCATTACAACTACTTGGAGACAAGTTTTTTCATTATTTGTATGCACCTTGAGAGTTAGAAGGTGGACAACAATGTGCCACTGACCCGGTATGGTCCATAGATGTATTCACTATTTTGGAACAGATTGATACTTCACGATGACCAACATGTCACTGATAGTGGCCATCGTCACCTGGTTTCCCAAAGCCTCCCAGCTGTGCATGTATGTGACAGGAATTGCAAGTCATTCTAGCAAATACAGAACTGCCACCAGGATTTGTTTTGACACGTTGATGCATTGCACAAACCAGTATCAATCAGCACTATGACCAAACGCGTAAGTGGTGATTCCATCACTTGGTATTAAGCAGGGACAAACTTACTTTTGTGGATTGGTATATACCCATGCTTGGAAGGGATCATATTTGCAGTGTGTGTGAATTTATGATGGTCTTGAAGACATTCCAGGTATAGTTTATGTTTGAGATCTTTCTTTACACTCACCTTTTTAATGTTCTTGGGTCCAACTAATATAGAATATTTTTTTGGTCACAGTCCCACATACTCTTCAGTTAGTTTACTTGAGCATTGTCTTTGAATTTGCAAACAATCTTTTTCTTTTATTAGCATTACTAAACAATGGAAGTTCTTTCAGATAATCTCTGGTATCAAATTCGTTGGCCAGATTTGGTTGTGCCATATCCATGTAAACATCATCGGTGGAGATATGCATCAGCAACGAGTCAATATTAGTGTATAATATCTTGACCTGATCCTGATAAAATGGTTTGTTCTTGTCATAGTAAAACTCGTACATGAGCATCTTTTCAACAAATCCAGCATGGACAAACCCACATAGACTGGTTTTGTTGGCTTGAGTTTTGATCTTTTTTTTACTGTGAACAGCAACAAGGCCACCATCTGGATTCAAAGGCTGGATCAGCAACGAGCCTTCAAAGTTTGTCTTGCTCACTGTTACAGACAAGATCAACTCAGTAACATTTATGGATCTGTGAAAATATGTGAAATTTATACAGAAATTATGGAAGTATTTCATAATACAAGCAACAACACATCAGTGTGCAAATACAGAGCATGATAGTTGCCCAGGTTTTTGCACTATAATGCTGACCTAACTTTCTTTGTATTTTCTAAATTTTCATCTGAAATACCTTCATGTGACAATGATGAATAAAATGCTTCAATATGTGACAAGTGAGTTTCAGCTGATTTGTCCCAATCGTTCATGTACTTGTAGGGATACACACCTTTTTGCATCAGCATGTCTGTATTGGTTGGACAGTATCAATGAGTGATTTTGAAATTTTCCTCAACTGTGTTTAGAGTACTAACACTATGGGCATGATAAAGGACTGGTGGTTCTTTGTTGCCATCACATTGAACTACTACATAGCAAAACCTGCATGGAATTTATTCAGCAATTTGCACTGTTTGATAAATATCAGGCATATTTGTGTGATTGTTACCATATGTGAAAGCAGGGCTTTTTACTAGAACATTCAGGCATTCAAAATCCGCATAAATGCTATATGGGACTTTTGTCTTTCATTGTACCACAGTAAATTTGACAGTGTTTTCACCAGACTCAGGCATAATTGTGTGTTGTGGTTTTTCAGAGATACCACCACCATGAAAAGCACGACTGGTGAGTAGTTCTTGAGTCATAAAGATATGCATGCAACGTCTGCATGGATATTTTTACCCTTGTACGTGCTGTGACTGTTCAGCAGCTGAGCAAGATTCTTCCATACATAGTGTGATATCGATTCTGATTCTTTCATTTATCTCAGCAAAACAAATCTATCTGGGTTTGACCATTTTGTCCATGTGGAGATAGTGCCAGCGGATGAAAGCCTTTGTCATAACTGAACACATTAACAGTGATACTTGGGTTAAGTGTTTCAGATTTGTTCGGTGTGGCTTTGGTAACCTGCACTGAAAATTCAATATCACCAAAGTTGAGTTCACCCGGGTGTTACTGATATTTTCAGGCAAGTCTTGATTGTCATTGACAGGATATATTGCAGACAAAACTGACCATTCAAAACATCTGTTGTCAAAATTTTTTTTAATTTATAACTGACCTTGGCAGGACTCAGTCTGGTGTTGGTGTATAACTGGATGCATGAAATGGCTGATATGGTATGAGATGAACCTCTACTTGCGTCCTTTTTTCGAGAATCCATCCTGACCTTGTATTGGTGTATTTCTCCAGCTTTTCAAGAATTTTTTCAATGCCTCTGCCAATTTCATCATTGATAGTGCTGCTGTCCTTGCAGTTTAGGCTTAAGCGGGCACCACAGTGAATCCATGGTGTAGTAGTTTTAAATCCATCCTTGTCATGACTATGTGGCATAACCAGATGGGCACTAAGAACAACATCTGCTTTGACCCCAGTGTGACCAAAGTTTTGTAACACTGTTACAATTCCAGGAATCATACTTGTCAATAGTTGCTGAGCATCTTTGCCTGATGTCTATGTGGGTGGGATAATGGTCACATGGTTTTCCAATTTTTCATTATGTTTTTGAAATTTGAATTCTGGTACTTGTGATTCCTATGGTTTTGCATGAACATTATCAGCCACATCAGTAGTGATAACAGAAGCGAGACTGTTTTTGTTCATCCTCAGTATGAAGATAATTTTGTTCATATTCGTCTAAACGATGTTAGCTTTTTTTGCACCTCTGATATTTGGATATTATGTTTGCGTGCAAATTGTCTTAGTTTTTTAACTGTTGGGTTTTTTTTGGTGATTATTATTGTTGCTGCTGCAGTGGTAATCACTACTGGTGGTGATAGCTGTAGATTCAGTACAAATATGGGTCTCAATAATTCAAGTATGTCAGCTTTTCTCATACGACTTAGTATGTATATTCTATGGTGCTGTGTGAGCTGTTTTTGCATGCTTATACTAATGGGAGGGTAAAGCGTCTTTCTAAATTGGAAAATTTTGTTGATGGCTTGTTTTATTTTTTGTATTTTGTCTGGATCAGATGATGCAGTTGCTTCAGTCCTGGTGATTATTTCAACTATTTCAGTTTTATTGTTTTTTGCTGTGCAGCCACAGTTGTTTGTGGTTTAAATTTATTTCTGCATGCTTTTAATGTACTCATGAACAGATCCACAAAGCTGGCAAAGTTGATTATGTGATTTGAATCCAATGCCATATTTAAAGCAGGGTCATGCCCCTATGCCCTCATCTAATATTTGCATGTGGGTTTACAGTACTGATAATGGCATGTTCTGCCACAGAGTTCATATTTTCCAAGGCATACAGTTTTGCACTTTTTCCGTCCCAATTCCTTGGAGCTTTATATATATATATGCACAAGTGTATCTAACTGAAACAACCTTGCTCATAGTGCAGATGAGTCTGTCACTGCTTTACTATCTACTATCTCCTCCACTGCAGTGTCTTTAAGGCTGAGCTAATAGAAAAAATCATAATATCAGAAGTTGGAAAAAATTATATCCATCGTTATTCCAGACCAAACTAGCTTATATGACCCGTCCCTGAGTATTATACCAATTCAGAATGTATAAAAAGTCTAGGTGCTGGTATCTAATAACATTGAATCTTCTGGAATGCATGCAAATATCCTGGAAATATTTTGCTTTATTGCTTTCAGCAATAGCGTCTGCAAATTGTTCTCAGTGCTCATGCTGCCACAACTCTGCAATGTTGTATATTACTATATATTACCACAGTTTCTCTTCTCATTTTTGGCATGCATCTTAGTCTGTGTGGTATTTCCACTCTTAGCATTCTTGTACTTATGGCCCAAATGCATTTATTTAATTAGCTGCTCTTGAATATTTTCATCACTAACCTCTTCAAAAAGATCACTTACTTCAGACACAGTGGGCAAGTATTGCTTCTTTTGAGGGTGTACTCTTTCATGAATAATATTCTGCAGATTCTTTTTAGTTTTATTTGCCTGAAAAATCTGCCCCATTTTATTTTGTTCCATTTCTAATGACACTCCCAGATTAACCAATTTATCAACGTATTTTGAATTTGTTTCGGACAATGCATACATTTTTGTGCCTCTTCAATAAACCTATATAAAGTATGCAAACAACACAGTGATCTCAGTTTATTTGTCACATTTTTTTTATATTCCAATCATTTGGCAATTTTATGCCCCAGTTTGAAATTTAATGAATTCCTTCAGTGTGGTCTGTGACTCAATAGTTTCACAACTGCTAAACATCTATATTACCAAGACTAGCATTTCTTTAATACAATATTCACAACACAACTAATATATTTCTTTCTTTGTGAGTGCAAAAACCTTGCTATATAGCTGTGAAGAAAAATAAATACAGAGCTTTTGTAAATATAGTAATACAAGCCTGCCTGTGTGCAGTAAATTCATTGTTTATATTGATTGCTACTATAGGATTGCCTGAAGTACTACACTTTGTAGGATTTTGTATCTACAATCACAGCAGAGTGATATGAAAGGCTTGAGTTCTGACCTTTTTGGAAACCCTTTGGGGCACTTCCATCTGGATGCAACTCTACCCTGCCCATGACTGGCATACATGTATGGGCTGCTTACACCCTGCATGACAAAATTAAAAGTGATCTACATGCATGGGTTGTTTATGGACTACGTATGTAATGGGGGTAGAATGGCAAGAATGGGTGGAATGGCCCCAAAAGGGACAAAAAAGGCAAAACCTTATTTCACACTACTACTTGAAACTGACAAAATCCTCAAAATTTCCTCAGGGTAAGGAAATATTCCTGTAATGAAAGTTCAAGAGTTTATAAATGACAATCTCAAATACATTCTTAATCTTCCATGGAAAACTTGTTACTGTTCAAGCAATAAGAAAGATATACATGTATTTAAAATTTAAGTTTGAGAAAGACATTTTTAGATATTTACTTACACTAGATTTATGCATGTTGTAAATCATGGTTTTAAAATCATAAACATACAATCAGATGTAAGGGACATGCATAATGAAATTTTGGGTAGAGCTGAGCATAAGTTCAATATGCAGTGAACAGTAATGAGATTGTTATAATTGGTTACCAAAACTTACAATATGTTTTACATCCTGACAGGTTTGTGATATAGGTAATTAATATTTCAGTTCAGTTTCTTTAAAAGGATCAGCAGATATATCTTGAGTCTTTGATGGGTGGCAATATATATTAGAGAAGGGCATCATTACTGATGTCAGGTTACAATACATATTATGAAGCACAGGTTCCAGTATGATAGTAGCATGTTACATACCATGTTCAAGTTTGAAATTATAAAACTATAAGAGCACTTTCAATCCAATCCATCTGAATACATATACAATTTAATGCATGGTCAAACTTTAAAAGCCACAAAATAACAAAATACAATATGAAAATTAAATTCTGCCAATCCAATAACTTAAGCACTTTGCATGTGTCAGATATTTTACTAAATTACAAACAGTGGTCCCTCTTAAGAGAGGCCTCCCCCTGATTATAGGTAACCTTACCTGACACCAAAGTAGTCTATGCTTACTATTGTATCCCCACAAGAGAAGCCAGCCATTTTATAAGATCATCTTTTCAGTGCAGAAAAAGATGTGTCGGTTAAAGGGGGGAGGGCCTGTTGTATTTTGCATATGACAATACAAAAGGCAGCAAAGTGACATCTCCTATTGATATATAGGGGGTTTTGAGTTGATACAAGGAAATATTTCATGAGTGAAGTGGATGCATTGTATTGTCATGACTGGCAATACAAAATGTTTTCACTTCACAAGTGAACTATTTCCTTATCTGCTTTGAAAAACAGAGATTTTCTTTTTAATAAATATTTTAAAGGCAAAAACCTTTAATTTGCATTAATTTGTTTCTCCATTCTGTTGAAGTGTGATTAACAGCTACATTAATGCATTGAAAAGGCAGTTCCGAAATTTTACTATTTCATAGCAACTTCTTCAAAATTTGATTTGTTTATGAAGTATAATGTTGTCAAATTAATGTTTTCATACAAAACTAAAAGAGGTTTTTATTTTTTTTATTGCTTTCTGGCATGGATTGATACAGTCAATATTGCTGGGGTGGAGGTAATTGTAGAAACATGACAGAATGGTCCAACAGATTTCAGAGCGTAACATAATTAAACAACAGATTTTAATGATTATGAGTTTTCTTGTATGGAATTTGTTTTCAATTTTTCTTTCTGCATTCAGAGGCTTACAGTCTATTTCAGTAACACTCACATTTTTGGTTGTCATGGCCACATATTGAAATATATCAGTGGGAGAAAATTGTTATCACCACAGTGGTAATCTCACTTTTATTGCCACAGTGGTGTTATTACTTGTGGAGCTACTTTCTTTTTCCATTTATAGGAAGTATATCTGCCCTAATGTATCTTATTCAGACTGATTTTCCATATTTAGGACCATTTAATTTTGTTTTCTTTTCCTTCTTTCTCTTCCTCCCATCCTCTCTCTCTCTCTCTCTCTCTCTCTCTCTCTCTCTCTCTCTGTCTCTCTCTCTTTGTATTAAGACTACTGACCCTCTTGTATACAGTTAAGTAATCAATGAGAATATGACATCAAGATAAATGAACCCCAAAACAACAAAAAGTAAGCTTCAAATATTAACTCTTTAATAATTAGATTTTCACATGAATGATACCAATTTTCAGAAACTGAACTTACTGTACCCTTGTTTCTATTTGATCTTCTTTGTCACCTGTGCTGTATACCCATTACACTCAACAACAAACGGTACACATTTGTATAAAAAAGTCTTCATTACATATAGTAAGAACATTGTTTAAGTACAAATATTAACTGTTACAATCATAATCACGTCTGAAACAATGGAAAAATTAGGCATTGATTAGTATCAATTGCAAACTGAAATTACATGACAGTCAATGTATTTTCTGTCATAGGCATTCACTGGTACTTGTTAAAACTTCTCCCATGCCTAGCAGCCTTGGTTGTGACTTAAAAGGTTTTGATAATACAACAAGTTTATGTATTTCCTACTGATTTAGTGTAAATGAACATGTTTTGCTAATTAAATTGTATGATAACTCTTATTCTGTGTTGCTATTTGTAGAGTATCTGTCAGGCACAATCCAATCTGTTAAGCATCCTGGACAAGCAATGACTGAGTGTCCATAGATACAGATCTCCACCATGTTAAAAGATTACTCTCTTGAGGTGGTTATAATTACAAATTTACTGAAATACATTAAGAAGCTCATAGACAGCTATAAACATAAGACAAGTCAATGAAGTTTTATCTCTATATTATCAAAATAAACTGAAATTACATCAGTAAGAGTATGTCTTGGATCATTTTAATTCAGTCAAATTCACTGCTGTTGATTTTGGCTTAATGCAAAAGTAATATAGTGCCATATTCAATATAAGCAGCTGTCTCCCACCACAATAAGAAAATAAGGCTAACTTTCACAAATACTTACTCTATAAGTGTTACGTGTAGGCTCGTACAAATGTAACAAAAGAAAAGAGAGAAGTCAACAAGCTTTGTAAATTTTGACAAAATAATTTATTTCCCTAGAAAACAATGTAAAATATAGAAAATAGGACTTACAGCTTGTGAATATAATCCAAAATTTAATCCTACAATTGAAAAATATAAGTCCACTAAACAGTTCTAATTGAATCCGGGTTCGAATCGCGATGAAATTCCAATATGAAGGCGATGACGTCAGATGATGTCTGTACTGATGGTAACAGATCCTTGTTGAATCACAGTTTATAATGTTTCCATTAAACTTGAGAATAAATTTCCACTGAATTTCTTTCTCCCAGAACTTTTATAAATATGAAGCACTTGTTTAGTTTTCTAGAGAATAAATTATTAAATTCCAAAAAATAGATGAACCTCAAAACAATCTGACATCAACAATTGAAACACCTTGTACCATGAAGGTGTACACATATGACTCTGACTAGATCTAGTAGAAAATGGCTGTTTCAAGCCTCGATTTTAGATCACATGGTAGTTCACGTGACAGGCTATGTGATTTCTAACTTGAACAGTGCAATAAAAAAATGACAATTATCACATAACTAGAATAGCCCTATCTAAGAATCAAATTCTCACACTGGAAATATATAAAAAGAAAGGCTGAATACAATTCAGCTAACACGCAGACTGAAATGACCTTGGCAACAGCCAATCATCTTCACTCAATGTTTACAAAATCTATGAACTAAAAATAGTGCTGAAGTAACTTATAATCTAATCGGGTCAAGCCAATTTTCCGAAAAGATATTCAAATCCAATGAAAATTATCATTACAATAAAATGTAATGAAACACAATAAAAATAAAAAGGAATTTTAAAACTAACACAAGCAGTTTAATTACATATACATAACACTTCCCCCATAAAGAAAAAGAAAGATTTATGTAATAAAGCTTTCTTTTTACCATATGTAAATTATACATGAGGTAAAATAAAATTACATAAGAAAACTCTTATGAATTATACAAAGTGTACATGAAATGATATTTCTATACATGGGAAAGTGCATCTGCAATCAAATTGTCTTTTCCTTTGATGTGCCTGATGTTAAGATTATATTCTTGTAAAAACAAACTCCATGTTAATAGTCTTTGATTTTTATTTTTCATCTTGTCGATGAAAGTAAGGGGGTTGTGATCACTATACACAACAACCGGATAAGGAGCTGAGCTAATGTAAACTTCAAAATGCTGTAATGCCAATATTAAAGCCAAACATTCCTTCTCGATTGTTGAGTAATTTCTTTGGTACTTATTTAATTTCTTAGAGAAATAGCACACTGGGTGATCAACACCATTTCTATCTTCTTGAATCAATACTGCTCCAACCCCAACATCACTTGCATCAACAGATAATTTAAAAGATTGATTGAAATTTGGAGCTGTGAGAACCAGTGCACTTTTGAGTATGGCTTTTAATCTATCAAAAGCCTCCTGTCATTTTTCAGTCCAAAGAAACTTGTTTTTCTTACTCAATAAGTTTGTCAAGGGTTCAGCAATATTAGAAAAATTGGAACAAAACTTTCGATAGTATCCAGCCATACCTGAAAATCGCATCAATTGCTTTTTACTGACAGGCACAGGGAAATCAGAAATAGCCTTGACCTTAGCATCTATAGGTTTAACTTGACCATGTCCCACAATATGTCCTAGAAAAGTTAAACAAGCATGGCAGAACTCACTTTTGGATAAATTGATTGTCAAATTTGCATCAGTGAGTCTTTCAAAGAATTTTCGAATCATGGCTAGATGTTCTTTCCAGGTGTCATTGTAGATGATGACATCATCGATGTAAGTATCACAATTATCTAGACCAAAGGTAATCATATTCATCAAGCGTTGAAAGGTACTTGGGGAACCCTTCATCCCGAATGGCATTACTTTATATTGATAGAGTCCATCTAGAGTCACAAATGCCAAAATTTCTTTTGCTTTTTCCGTTAGTGGAATTTGCCAAAATCCTTTCAGAAGGTCAAATTTGGTGATGTACTTAGCATTTCCAATTTTATCAATACAGTCATCGATTCTTGGTAATGGAAATGAATCTGTTTTTGTCCCACTGTTCACCTTCCTATAATCAGTACACATACGGAAAGTTTTATCCAGTTTCGGAACAAGTATACATGGTGAACTACAATCACTTTTACTGCCTCAATGAAATCATTCTCCAGCAAATACTGAATTTCCTTTTTCAAGTATTCCTGTTTGAGAGGGTTCATCCTGTATGGGTGTTGTTTCACAGGTTTTGATTCTACAGTTTCAACGTCATGAAAAATTTTGTTTGTCCTTGTAGGAATATCTGGAAACAAGTGCTCATATTTGAATAATAACTGTTTAAGTTCATTCTTTTCTTGTTGTTGCAAATGTGAAAGTTTCTGGTCCAGATTTTTCATAATTTCCAAATTCCAAAGATTTGTTGCTCCAAGATCAACAGTGTCCGATTGAATTTCTTCACTTAAACCCTCAGTTGGTGGGACAGGTACAACTAAATTAATTGCATGATTTACTTGGCTATCTCTTTCAATATACTCCTTTAACATGTTAATGTGGCAAAGTTGTTTTTGTTTTTGCCTACCAGGAGTATTTATGATATAATTTAAATCATTTACTTTCTTTTCAACTGAGTATGGACCATAATACTTGGCCTGAAGGGGATTTTGTGGAATGGGCAAGAGAGCTAGAACTCTATCACCAGGCTGAAAACTCCTATCCCTTGGAATTTTTATCATATCTTGATTTCATCCTGGACTGAGTAGAGAGCAGATTTGCTCTTGCAACCTCACAAGCCTTTGACAACTTGTACTTAAAATCAGAAACATAATCAAGAAGATTGAGCTCAGTATCTTCATTAGAATGAAGTTTCTCTTTCAACAACTTCAATGGTCCACGCACAGTATGTCCAAAAACTAGTTCAAAGGGACTGAATCCTAAAGATTCTTGAACGGACTCCCTAACAGCAAACAAAAGTAAATGAATGCCTTCATCGCAATCTTTACTCGTATCAAAGCAATATGACTGAATCATATTCTTCAAAGTCTTATGAAATCTTTCTAAAGCCCCTTGGCTCTCAGGGTGGTAAGCAGAAAATTTCAATTGTTGAATGCCTAATTCATGCATGGCTTGCTGGAAAATTCCAGACATGAAATTTGACCCTTGATCCGATTGGACAGATTTAGGAAGGCCAAATTGAGTAAAAAAAACTTTATCAAAGCTTTTACTATGGTTTTGGTTTCAATATTCCTCAAAGGCATTGCCTCTGGGAATCTTGTTGATGCACACATAATGGTCAACAAATATTGGTTGCCTGACTTGGTCTCAGGTAAAGGACCAACACAATCTACCATAATTCTGCTAAATGGTTCATCAAATGCAGGAATAGGTTCCAGGTGAGCCTTAGGTATCTTCTGATTGGGTTTTCCTACCATTTGACAAGTATGACAAGATCTACAAAATTTACAAACATCACTTTTGATTTCTGGCCAGTAAAAGTGAGTCAAGATCTTGTGATAAGTTTTATTTATCCCTAAATGACCAGCCAGAGGAATTTCATGGGCCAAACTAAGTATTTCATGTCTGTTAGATTTTGGAACTACAATCTGATAGTTCACTGACCACTTGTCACTAGCAGGTACCTTGGGAGGTCTCCATTTTCTCATAAGAATTCCATTTTTAATGAAATAACAGACAGGTACTTCAGTGGCTTCAGTTTCACCAATGGCCCTCTGAAACAAACAGGAGATCTCAGGATCTTTTTCCTGTTTGACGACAAGTGATTTTTGTTTATCACCCTGATCAGATAAAAGAGAATGAGTATTTAAAAGAGAATCACTGTGATCAATACCTTTTGATTGATCCAAATTAGAGCGAAAGTGACCTCATCAAAAGCCTGACCAATACATGTGTCAGCTAAAGGAATATTTTCCTTATCAAAATCATTCTCAAGAGCTTTCTTTGCCATAGCTCTGGTAACTGCACAAGCTGGGTATAAATTAGGGTATTCTTTTTCAATAGGATCAACTTTCTGATCCAAAAAAGGCTTGTCAGTTACAAGTGAATAAACCACAACCTTGTCTCCAGCTAGGTCTTTGCCCAGTAACAAATGAATGCCCTCAACGGGTAAAGTAGACACTATAACGACTGTCACAGGTCCTGAAACTAAGTCTGGTGACAAATTTACACAATGGAGAGGAACATTAACAAAGACGCACTCTACTTCTTGAATGAGAACACTCTCATTAGAACAGGACTTCTCAGAAAAAGGCAAAGTACCTGATAATAAAAGACTCTGAGAAGCTCCTGTATCTCTTAAAATTTTAATAGGGATAGGATTGGCCAAATCACCCAAGAGTGATATAGAACCCTTTGACATGAATGGTTCATAATTCTCCATAATAAAATCAGACTGGGGTTTATTAGACCCAACAAATGTATTGCTTTCAATACATGACTGTGACCTCAACCTCTTAGAAATAAGAGCATTTGGGATAGGTCTATCTTGATTCTGATGCCTATATTTCAATTTGAAGCAATCAGAAATGACATGTCCTTTTCTCTTGCAATAGGTACACGTAGGAATAGACAAGGATTTTGAATCAAGTTTATCAGAAGCTTGATTTTTAGACGTTGTACCAGATTGAATTTTAGAAGGAGTCTTATTAGGCTGAAACACCTTTCTACCAGTAAACTGCTGAGTGAAAGATTTGTCTACAACAGGAACTTTATGAGTTAAAGAATACTCATCAGCAGCAAGAGCAGCATTTTCCAAGGTTTCGATCTTATGCTCTTCAAGATGATTCTTAATGTCACTAGGGACACAGCTCTTGAACTCTTCAAGTAATACAAGTTGTTCGAGACTTTCGTAATCATGTTCAACTTTCTTGGCTAAGCACCATCTCTTAAATAACTGCTCTTTTTCTCTTGCAAATTCAACATAAGTTTGTCCAGCTTCTTTTCTATAGTTTCAGAATTTTTGCCGATAAGCCTCAGGGACTAATGCATAACCCCTTAAGATGCACTCCTTAACCAAATCATAGTCAGCACTTGCTGTACTGATAGGGATGCATAGACATCTCTGGCCTTGCCAAAAAGTACACATTGCAATAACTGAGTCCAATGCTCCCTTGGCCATTTCAAATTTTCAGCAACTTTTTCAAAATAAATAAAATATTTGTCTACTTCTTTTTCTCTAAAAGGGGGCACTAACCTGATATTTCTTGTAATGTCAAAACTTGAATTTGTATGTGAAGTGGGATCATGTTTTTCACTTGCCAGCTCAAATTCTTTCATTTTAATTTGAAACTCCTTTTCATCCTTCTCTTTTTGCATCTGTACGTGCATTTGTTCTTTTTGAAACTCCAATTGCATTTGTTTATCTTTCTCCCTCTCCTGTCTCTCTCTCTCTCCTCTTTTTCAAATTGTAATTTCATTTGTTTATCATTCCCTCTTTCCTGTCTCTCTCTCACCTCTTTCTCAAATTGCAATTTCATTTGTTTATCATTCTCTCTTTCCTCCTTCTGAAGCTCGAGCTTCCTTAACTCCAATTCCATCCTGTATTTCATTTTTAATTCCTTTACTTTTATGTCAGAGTCTGATACTGACTTACTGACCGAAGCCAAAACACTTTTATCAAGAACATTCTTCTCTACCAAATATTGAATCAAAATATTTTTAATTTCTTGTTTCATCAAGGAAGCTTTTGCCTCAGAAAGATCATATTTTCTGGCAAGTTCAAGCAACTCATCTTTTTTCAAACTATCCAACTGCTCCTGAGTAGAACTAGAAAGAAAAGTCTCCACTTTTAATGACATTGTGAATGAAAGCCTGTTGTTTTCACTAAAGATTTCAAACAAAATGTAAAATAGTACTTGGGATTTAAAAACTAGGGGAATTTAAATTTCAAAAAACAATTTTCTGAAATGTTTAGCCAAAATTCAAATATCCCAAGACGAGAACCCCAATTTTCTTCTGTTACGTGTAGGCTCATACAAATGTAACAAAAGAAAAGAGTGAAGTCAACAAGCTTTGTAAATTTTAACAAAATAATTTATTTCCCTAGAAAACAATGTAAAAGTTAGAAAATAGGACTTACGGTTTGTAAATATAATCCAAAATTTAATCCTGCAATTGAAAAATATAAGTCTTATCACTAAACAGTTCTAATTGAATCCGGGTTCAAATCGCGATGAAATTCCAATATAAAGGCGATGACATCAGATGATGTCTGAACTGATGGCAACAGATCCTCATTGAATCACAGTTTATAATGTTTCTGTTCAAACTCGAGAATAAATTTCCACTGAATTTCTTTCTCCCAGAACTTTATAAATATGAAGCACTTGTTTAGTTTTCTAGAGAATAAATTATTAAATTCCAAAAAATGGATGAACTTCAAAACAATCTGACATCAACAATTGAAACACCTTGTACCGTCAAGGTGTATACATACAACTCTGACTAGATCTAGCAGAAAATGGCTGTTTTAAGCCTCGATTTTAGATCAAATGATATTTCACGTGACAGGCTACGTGATTTCTAACTTGAACGGTGCAATTAAAAAAAATGACAGTTATCATGTAGCTAGAATAGCCCTATCTAAGAATCAAATTCTCACACTGGAAATATATAAAAAGAAAGGCTGTATACAATTCAACTAACACACAGGCTGAAATGACCTTGGCAATAGCCAATCGTCTTCACTCAATGTTTACAAAATCTGTGAACTAAAAATAGTGCTGAAGTAACTTATAATCTAATCGGGTCAAGCCAATTTTCTGAAAAGGTATTCAAATCCAATGAAAATTATCATTACAATAAAATGTAATGAAACAAAAATAAAATAAAAAAGAATTTTCAAACTAACACACAAGCAATTTAATTACATATACATAACAATAGGTCATCCATTTGTTGCTGAATTATTATGTTTAGGTTATGATGGCCAATATATAATAGTCTCTATGTATCAGATATATTACACGTAAGCATATTTATTCATGTTTTAGTCATATTTTCCTCTTGTTAAGCATTTTATCATAATTTCATACAGTCAAAAATAAAAGGTCCAGATATATATATATATATATATATATATATACACACACATACACACATACACACACACACACTTAGGTCCTTTCTTATCCTTCTTGTTACATTTATATAAGTTTGCACATATCCCCTCCAATCCATTATAATAATAAAAAATAGAAGCCATTCCTCAATACAAATTACTGGATCATCACAGCTCTATCTAACTATGTGTATACACCACTCCCTTGATAACTTGCACCCTGATAACTCATGAATCTGCTTATAATGGGGGTCAGTCATGGATCCCAATTTTTTTTACAAAAAAGTGCCAAATATTGACCCTTAATTTTTGAACATGAAGAAAATCACAATCAAAATTGGCAACTGAAACTTTGATATATTGCTTGTTTTATCGTCAAAAATGGTTGATATGACCTGGAAATTTGAATTAACATTATAAAATTTTCAACTTTTAATACAAAGTCATGTATTTTTGTTAAAATATCTTTCCAAACAACATTCTTGGTATACCGTAAATAACAGTATGCAATGAAATTTTGGTCAATGAAATTATCACTGACGTCTACTTGAGGCAGAACTTTAATAAATAAGTACCAATTAAGTTGGGGTTTTTTTATCAAGTGAAATGCGTGTTTTAGTTATATCTTTTAGTTCAGTTTAAGTGTTGTTGTTGTTGTTATAGGGTTTAACACCATTTTTCAGCACAAGATAGGCTATACATGGCGGCCAGTATTAATGGTGGCGGGAGAACCTGGAAAGAACCACCGACCCACGAGAAGCTACCGGCAAGCTTTCTCACATAACCACATTGGCCGAGCCCGAGACTCGAACCCATGCAGACAGAGGTGAGATGGCAGTGATCCGTAACGGAGAGCACTTTAGACCACTCGGCCACTCGGGGCCCCAGTTTAAGTGTAATCATAAATACAATGTACCCTGTTGTATCATATGAGAATTATGTCCATCTACCATAACAGCTATGTCCATCTACCATAACAACTATGTCCATGAGCGTTTCTATGAGAACCTAATTAAGTGCCATTGTTTTGATACCTAATTTGCGTAAGTTTTTGTTGTATTGTTGCACTGAATTAAAAGCTGACCTTCTTGTATTACCATGTTAATTATGTCTTTTGTATCAAATAAAGAGGGTGGACTGAATGAAAAGTTAAAAGGCATGCAAATCCAACCTGCTTAAGAGCTAGAGACCCTGGTCTAGTGTCAGGTCAACTCATTTCAAGTGATCAATCAAACACATTAAAAATTTTTGGGTAAATGTTATATAATTAAACTGCCTTAAATCAGCATACTCATCCTCAAATGTGATCAACAATAGCAAGACAACCAAGCGAAATGAATACTTGATGACATAATATTCTGTTTCACATATGTTTATTAATGATATGCTAGTTTTAGAGTTTGTTACAAAGTTAATTTGGAATTCCTGAATTGGCACTTGGAGGTTTCCTCACAGATTATAAGAAGTTTAGCTATTACTTGCAATGAAATCATAGCATCAATATTTTATTATAGAACAATAAAAATATTGACTTTCAGTGATCATGGCTGTTTCACAGCCTAAATGTCACCTTTTTCAGATAAAGAGGAATCTGGTTTAATTGTGAATTTGAATCAGTAATTGGTCTGGTTCCCTGCTTACTATGCACCTTGCATTACATTCCACAAGAGTAGAGAGAAAGCAGGGAGCAAACAGATCAGGGAACCAGACTACTCAACAACAACATAAAACAGTGATGTAATGCACAATGTTTTCACACACACATAAAGGTTGTTGAAACCAGCTGAAATAATGTTAACGATTTCTCAGTGGTTGGACATCTTGAAAAGAAAGTCATTTGTACATAAAAATGAATAACTTCGTTAAAAATAGTGCTTTATTGACATTTATTCCCTAATACAATTTTAAGATATGTATTCAGCCATTAAAAAGACCAGTTCACTTCCCCTGCCACGGTTTTCTTGATGTCCAGCAAGGATGGTATCATTTCATATTGCTATGGTGATCCCTTGATAACTCGCACCCTCACTTATAGTGTGGTCTATGCATGTTTTTGGGCCCTGTTATGCATGAGTTATCAAGGGAGAGGTGTATAATGGATGGGGTGGAATATGTTTACTAAAATAGTGATAACAAAACAGGGGATTTTGAGCTAGGGTGAGGAAATAGATGCCAATTTCCTCTCCTCTCACACAAGTTCACCCCAGTAAATCTGCTGGTAAAGAAATAAGATACCAAAGAACATTTGAGATACTGTAGAATGCAGAAGAGTGTTTTGAACATTATTCAAAATATTTTTGTTTCAGAGTAGCAGAGATGTCATTCTACCCCTGAGTAATTATGGATTACCTTATACATATGGAGTGCAGGTAATAACAAGCACAGCTTGAGTGCTGCAAAATACAAAGATAGCTTATTGATAATGCATATATCAATATCCAGATTTTCAATAGTGTATGTTTTGATAAATTTCATTCAGCTGGAATTTTGCAAGTAAATTGGGATGGAGTTGGATGTTGGCAAAACAAAAGACCTAGGAACAACTATACTGATACCAATCTCTATCTCTGCATCAAAGTAATATTTTATACCTTTTTACAAACCAGTGAGGAGGTTTTGGAAAAAATGAATAAGTACAGTGATGAATATCAACAAAACAAGACAAAGATACCAATTTTTTTAGTAAACTATTGTTTCTTTGATAATACTTATCCAGTCATAATATCTTAGGAGAACTTCTACCTAGCAAATCCAGCCGTCCCAGATTAAAACGTTATAGCTAAAAACTAAAAGTTTTTTGCCCACCTGGGTGGCAATTAGATAAAGTGATTTCTCCTGATACCAGGATTGGTGCCAAATCCTGCAAAATCATCAGTTACTACTGGATCTGAAGACACACTATCTATGCTATCTATATGGAAATAACTGCAAGGAGGCTAGAAGGGGTGTATTTATATTTTCATTGGGTAATTATTATTGAAAAAACATATTTTGCTTAAAAAATTGGTTTTTCTTCAGATACGTTACCCAATCATAATACCTTAGGAGAATAAGTAAGAGGTTGAGGGAGAGACCATCTTGGGTCCTCTAAGGTGTGAGACAGCTTCTAGATAACATGCCTGGAAAACAGGCGCCATATGTTCGAGAGTGGCTTTAAAAGGAAAAAATTCTCCTTCCCACAAATCCAGCAGAAGTTGTGAAGCTATGTCCTTTTGAAGTTGTTGAATGAACCAAAAAGGTAACATTTTGCAACACAGGTGAAGGTCCCACTAGATTAAGTTGAGCCATTTAGGATGAAAGATCTCTGAGATTAAATCTGGAGCAGTATAATTGGATTTCCATCCCACAGCATGGATAATAACAGAAAACAGTTTCACTCATATGCATTGTTTGTGGTGACTGTCCAAACTTTGTGACCCAAGATGTAAAGCCAATTCATTAGTGTGTGGTTATTTCTGATATGTGGAACAGATAGCCCACATAATCCAGGACAAAAGTGTCTGTGTTGACATATCCTTTCTCTCTCTTGAGGGCAAGAAGAGGCATGATCTCCCTTGATGCAATGACTTGGTCTTAATTAAGTACCACTTCAGAGCTCACACTGGGTCCTGTAGATGACCTTGAGCTGAAACATCCTGAGTAGACAGGAATGATTACAAAATTCTGATTACCCATGAATGGTAGCCTGTTCTTGGCAATGAAAGCAGGGGGCATCATAAGTGATACTGATCCATCTTGTCAGAACTGCCTGTAGATGGGTCCACCCAGTGGCGTAGCGAGGGTACTTAGCACCCAGGGACAAAACATAAACTTGGTGCCCCCTTACTTAGCCCCCGGAGACAAAACATAAACTTGGCGCCCCCTTCGAGTGCATCTGAGATAACGAATAGTTGTATTTTCCTCATTTTGGCACACTTGGCACATAGTGCTCGGGGACAACTGTCCCCATCTGCCCTCCCCAAGCTATGCCACTGGGTCCACCAATAGAACATGTACTTGCTGATTCTGCCTGCCATTTGTCAGTGTGATGAGGAGGCATGACTTATATGAAAGGTGAACCAATGAATCTCTTGAAAGCAGTTCAAATGGGTGTCTTGTTCAGCCAGGTTAGTACCCATGACAAATTTCACTTGTGCAAGGATCCAGTGTCATTGGACAGGCGAAATCCAAAATGAACAGAAGATCAGATAGGTCTTTGGTTTGTCCGATATCCTCTCTTTTATGATAATGCAGTGTGCCAATGATTATGGAATGGTAGGTTTTAATTGTGATTGGTGCTAACTATTTCTCATTAAAGAGCTATAGGAATTTAGCTATTGAGGCATCAGTGCCTGCAGTGGTATAAAGTATTTTAATAAGATCCAGATGTGCAAATTCAATAACTCTGGGCATAGATGAAACACTACCATCTTGGTTGCTTAAAGGAGATGAGGAAATATCTCTATTCCTGGTTCTCCTGTTGCAAGATTGATGAGGTTGATCTAAGATTTCCCATTTGAGTGGATTAATCAGTTTGAAGAGACACAAGTCTGATTCTTTTGCTTCCTCTATCACCTTCAGAACCTGAGGTGTTGGATGAGGAGTGTATACATTTAGCTGTTCTAATATATAGAAAAAGCATTGATTATCCTAGCCTTTTGAATCCAGGACTGGTGAGACAAAGGTTGGGATTTTGGCATTCCACCATGTCGCCAATAGGTCCATCATAGGTCAATCCCATCAGGCACCTACTGACTGAAAACCTAGGGATGAAGAGACTATTCTATTTGTATTAATTGGTTCTTGCAGAACAGTCCGCCAATACACTAGCCAGCCTAGGATATGTCAAACTTGAACGTAGATTTATTGTTGAGGACACCACTTTAGAAGATCCCAAGCAAGGTCTGGGGACTTGGTTCTGCCTTGCTGTTTGAGATATGTCAACTCAGTGGAGTTGTCAGACAGAATCAGAGAACTCCATTCCCATGTAGGCTCTCAACCTACAAAACTACGAAAGACAAGCTTTTAAAATGGTTTTCTTCAAAAGAATGTTGATATGTAAATAATTATCCTGAGGGGGCCACACTCCTCTTGCATGTCAAAATGGCAGGAGACTTGCTTCCCCCAGTTCTCTGTGTTTGCTTCCATACCAATCATGATTGCCTGAGACTGTACTTGCAGAGGTATCCACAATGTGTGTCCAGGTAGGTTTCCCTGTCTTTAAGATACAACCTCATATTGTGCAGATTGTGAAAGTTGATCCAATTGTCAAAGGTTTGGCTCCATTTAGACCATAGAATCATTATAATGGGAGCCAACCCAAGAAGTCTATCTACACTAAAATGTCTGCTGCCACATTGAGCAAACTCAACAGGTGAAGGAATTCTCTTGCAGATGGATTGTTCTATATGGGCAAGGAATCTATCATTGTACTTATTCTTGTTCCTAAGGGAGATGTACTATGTTTATTTGAATGTTGAGTTCCAGATCTAGTTGACCAAAATGTTAATAGGGTACAAGGTTGGAAATATCCTTGTTGACAAGGAGTCTGAAAATGAGGATGAGGGTAACAAGTGATATCAGGTCTTGATCCAAAATATAACTAGATTACTGTTTTGTAGTTTGTCCTTTCTGTATGCAAATCACAGGATTCCTGGAAGCCATGTGAGTTGGGATGTGAAATCATGCCTCTTGCAAGTCCCACTGGTTGTGGTGTCTCCTCAATGGATGGTATTTAGATCCTATTTTTGTATTCCATTGTGAACCCAAGAGTTGATTAAATGCACTTAGGTTGATGACCAAGTATTGAGTGCTATGTTTGTAGCTGAAGGAACTTTGGGAAAAGAAGGAGATGCACTGAACATGATACTGAGTCCCTTGGAAACAACTTGTTGGGTCCATGTATCATAATGTTAAATCTTCCCCATTTGACAATTAATAATTGGAGCCTTCCCCTTCCAAAATCTGTGAAACTGCCACCTAGGTTTGCAGATAACATTTTTTTTGTTTCCTAGGCTAAGATTGCACACATGTTTGTGCTGCAGTGCAAGAAATTTTCATGGTGTCACACTACTTTTGATAGACTAAGATTGCATACATGTTTGTGCTGCAGTGCAAGAAATCTTCATGGTGTCACACAATATCCGTCAGCATATGCACCAAAAATCAGTCTTGTTTCCATTTAGGTTTTTCTTATTTTATTTTGTGGTGTACACTTTCTTTAAGTACTGCATATACTCATTTATAAGTCTGATCCAACTGCAAACAACATAGACCCTAATCTGCCATTGCATAACATACCAGAAGATCAGGGTCTATATTGTTTGTTCTCCTGATTACTCCTAACAAACTGCATAGACCAGATCTGCTGGAGCATTATGTGATGACAGATCTGTGTCTATGCAGTCTGCATTTGAATCTGACTTATAAGAAAGTACAGATGGTATGTCCAGTATTAGAATTCAATCTTTACACCATTTAGCACAAACTTGTAATATCTAAAAATAATTTAATTAGTTTGAACTTAAAAGTCAAATTTACTTTGCTTTTTTTGACAAGTAGAACATTTTGCATCTGTAGAGATTGTTCTGAATTTGAAAGAATGAAGAGGGAGTCTCTGCATTTGTCTTTTTTATGTACCCACAGCACATAAAGCAGGTTTTTATTAGTTCTTCCCGTCCACTCATATGTTTGTCATTTTATTTCTGACCCTTAGATTGTCCCTGTGGCACCAGGCCAGATAATTAAGGACAATGAGTGGGGTCTCTATCCAGTTTACTCAGTGAGAGTCACATATGGAAGTGATGTTCAGAGTGTCCTAGATAAAGGTAATCTTGATTTACTGGATAACTTCTTTGTCAGTTCTTAACTGAGCTGAAATGGAAGAAAGGTTTGGTTATTGAAAACTGTTGTATATTTAATGGGACTAAATGCATATTGTAAGTGAATTAGAATAGAAAGTTTAAAGAAGAACATATTAACTTTCCATAGGTTATGTAGAGTTATAAACTGCCCTTTAATTACACATTTGTAATGTAAACAATGGCAATTATCTGGTATAATTCTTATTTGTCTTGAACTTGCTCAAATGAACAAGTAACCTACTTTTCTCCTAACATAGATCAAATGGACAGGTTGGTACATGCATATTTGCTATAGTTAAATCAAGGAATGATTGAGACTGTTATTGAACATCAGTAACCTTCAAAGCAAAAAGTGTCCATTTAATAAATTTTTGGTCCTATGGAAGAAGTGGCCATTGAATAAGTTTTGGGTACTGTGGAAGAAGTGGCTGTTCAATAGTTTGGGTCCTTTTGGAAGAAGTGGCCATTGAATAAGTTTGGGGTACTGTGGAGTGGCCATTGAATAAGTTTTGGGTGCTGTGGAGTGGCCATTGAATAAGATTGGGGTACTGTGGAGTGGCCATTGAATAAGATTGGGGTACTGTGGAGTGGCCATTGAATAAGATTGGGGTACTGTGGAGTGGCCATTGAATAAGATTGGGGTACTGTGGAAGAAGTGGCTGTTCAGTAGTTTGGGTCCTTTTGGAAGAAGTGGCCATTGAATAAGTTTGGGGTACTGTGGAGTGGCCATTGAATAAGTTTGGGGTACTGTGGAAGAGGTGGCTGTTCAATAGTTTGGGTCCTTTTGGAAGAAGTGGCCATTGAATAAGTTTGGGGTACTGTGGAGTGGCCATTGAATAAGTTTAGGGTACTGTGGAAGAAGTGGCTGTTCAATAGTTTGGGTCCTTTTGGAAGAAGTGGCCATTGAATAAGTTTGGGGTACTGTAGAGTGGCCATTGAATAAGATTCGGGTACTGTGGAGAGGCCATTGAATAAGATTGGAGTACTGTGGAGTGACCATTGAATAAGATTAGGGTACTGTGGAGTAGCCATTGAATAAGATTGGGGTACTGTGGAGTGGCCATTGAATAAGATTGGGGTACTGTGGAGTGGCCATTGAATAAGATTAGGGTACTGTGGAATAGCCATTGAATAAGTTTGGGGTCCTCTGGAAGAAGTGGCTGTTTAATAAGTTTTGGGGTCCTCTGGAAGAAGTGGCCATTTAACAAGTTTTTTAATACTAACTTGGGTGCATGCCAATAAGCATGAGATGGAAGATGTGGGTGGATTGGGCTCAAACTCTGCCACTTGGGCTTTGAAGCAAATTTTTGTTGCAAAGATATCCTTTGAAATGTTTAATCCCACCCCAACCATGTATGGTCAGTCTGTATCTATGACATTGAAGAGTAAACCTCATAATAACATAATCAACTGTTTAGTGACAAACTTCAGTAGTTTACAGTGGCAAACTTTAATAAAAGAAGGAAAGGAAGTTTGTGGTAGAAGGGATGGATGCATAGTCTACTTTTTATTAAACTGATTATGTACCGTACGTTTTTAGGTCGACTCCTATACAACTCAAGCGATGTACTTATTGTCTATGTGCCAAGTATGTTAGAAGTCCAATTCATGTGGAATCTACCACAGGTCCGCATAGGAAATACATCAGTGAACCACTATGCCCTCCAATGGGGTCCGCTAGTTGGACCCAACAAGATCAACATGGAAAACTCTACTGTTGTACCAGCTGTAAGTAAAACTGAAAATTTACTAGTGATTAAATCAAATAGTTTTGAAAAGATATTAATTATGAGTAGAATATGTCATCTTGGCCAAATAAATTGCAGAGATCAATATTGTTCCAATTTGACAAGCATTATTTATGACAGAGATTTCAGTTTTGCTGTTTCTGTGATTTAAGAAAATTGCGATTATTTTTAAAATCCACTTCAGAAATCCTACAGAGTGTGAATTTTCCTTGAAAATATTTCAGAAATGTTCACTTCAGCATGTTTTTATTCCCCCACAACTGTATGTTTCTTTATTTGAAAGTTCTTGTTAGGATCTAGGTTCACTATAACACATGAATTTAATCACTATACACAGACATGTGCATCTACCCAAACATATACATATACTTAAACATGTACATCTACCCAAACATATACATATACTTAAACATGTACATCTACACAAACATGTACATATACACAAACATGTACATATACTTAAACATGTACATCTACACAAACATGTACATCTACCCAAACATATACATATACTCAAACATGTACATCTACACAAATATGTACATATACTCAAACATGTACATTTGTGCTGGTATCTTGCAGTATTTCTGAACATTTCCTGTTCAAAAAACAAGATACATACAATATGGCATATATACATTAATGATTTTTTTCTGGTTTTTCTATTTCAAATTTATTTAATATTTTGGATGAAAAGTTGCCAAAGTTTTGCTGCAAATTACACTTAATAACTTTTCACCAGTCTGATATGTTTGTTTTACACCTAGTTTAGCAACATAATCATGTAATTAGTTGCAATGGTATTTATAGCAATAATTGATAACAGGATACAAATGGTATTTATAGCAATAATTGATAACAGGATACAAATGGTATTTATAGCAATAATTGATAACAGGATACAAAGTATGACTGCAGATATTATAGATATAGACTGAAGTTTTCAGAAGAAAATATTTGTAGGAAAAATTAAAATGTGCCATGAAATTAATGTATATGTCTCACACTTCATTTGTATTCATAGACTTATCTTAAGTTGGGCAATAATAATAATAATAATAATAGTAATAGTAATAATAATGCTTTATTTATAGAGGGTGACTCATTAGTCAAGGACTATTCTCCCTTGAGGCCCTCTTAAGGAGAGTATAACAATGCACATTATATGAAGATAGCAATGAGCCTCAGGTAGCTGTGTGGTCTAAGTTGCTCTCCCTGTATAGATCACTCACACATCTCACCTCAGTCCACCAATGTGGGTATGTGGGAAAGCATATCAATAGCTTCCTGTGACTCAGTGGTTTTTACTGGGTTCTGCCACCACCAAATATACTGTCTGCCATGTATAGCCTATCATGTGCTGAAAATGGCATTAAACCCAACAACAGCAACAACAACTTGAGCTGGGCACATTGTGTTATAACTTTGTCTATCCATCCAAATTTCCATTTAAGATTTGTTTGCCAGACCATAACTTTATAATGGTTGGAGAGAATTTCATGAAACTTTGCCTAAGTATTATGACTCTCTGGTGTGCTGATACTATAGACATGACCTGTGCCTCAAGGTCAAGATTACAGCAACACACCCAAGTAAAGGCAATTCTTTGACTTGTATCTTTGTCCAGAGTATAACTTTTGAACTACTGAAGATATTTTAATGAAACTTTAGCTAATGAAAAATCACATTAGATGGAGTTTTGTGTTCCTTAGCCATGCACCCTACCTCAAGGTCAAGGTATGGCATGGGAAAATGTAATTTTGTGACTTGTGTACTTGTTCAGGGTGTAATGTTTAAACCTCTGACAATATTTGAATGAAACTTAAACGTTAGAAAATGAAATATAATGACTATATCATAAGCTTTAACCCTTGTTAAGGTTAAGGTTACAGCAAGGGAAAATATAGCTTTTATCTTTGCCTGGAGTATAACCAGTTATGTATCATGAATAGACAGTGTCATGTACCATAGTCACGCCCCATGTCTCATGATCAAGGTCAATGCAAGTGTAAGGGTAATTATGCAACTTGCATCCTTGTTGAAAGTATAACTTTTGAACCACTAAAGATATTTGAATGAAACTTTACTAATTAGATATCATTTATAGACAGTGTTTTGCAACCCATGCATCCTGCCTCAAGGTCAAGGTATGGCAAGGGAAAATGTAATTGTTGGACTTGTATACTTCTCTGGATTACAACTTTTGAGCCACTCTTGATATTTTAGTTAAACTTAGTCCAAATAGATATCATGACTAGATGGTGTGTCACATACAATGGCCATATCCCATGCTTCAAAATAAAAGTCACAACAAAGGCAAATTTTATTCTGTGACTTGGATACTGGTCTGGAGTATAACTTTTGAACCAGTTAAAATATTTTAATGAAATGTAAACATTTAGCAAATTATATACCATGTATAAACAGTGTGTTGCATACTATAGCCTTGCTCCCTTCCTCAAGTTGAAGGTCACAACAAGGGAACTGTAGCTTGTATCCACGCTAAGAGAAATTTTTGACAGTGTGTCACATACTATAACCATGTCCCCTGCCTCAAGGTCAAGGTTATGGCAAGGGAAAATAAAAAGTATTGACTGCTATCCATGTATGGGTAGAAGTCAGTAGCACATTTCCATGTCCAGGCTGATGCTATTTAACATATACTTGAAACGTGATGTATGGCTATACCTTATCATATGGTGGTCATAGTGAAGGTCAAGGTCATTGATTGGGAAGATGTCACAAGATGGGTATCATGTGTAATGAGTGGTACTCTTGTTTGCTATATGTTATTATATATGATTTTTTTTCTTTCTCATAATTAAGTTTTTCTTTGAAATTATGCAGCAATTCAAAACATGAGACATACTGAGAATGTATCCAAGGCAAATAAACTAAGTCAAAGATATATGATAACATGGAAATAAGAGAGGTGGCTCACCATGGACACTGCACATTTCACTGGCTCTGAAAGGGCCAAACAACATCTGAGGAACCTCCAATATGTCAATTAATATCCTTTCAATAACATTTATGGATCTGTGAAAATTTGTGAAATTTAAACAGAAATTATGGAAGTATTTCATAATACGTAGTATTTATTGGCATCCTTGTTTTGTGTTCAACCCAGACGGCACATCCTAATATGTGTGTGAGACCTGTAGATAGCACACAGAAATGCAATGAACAATACCTTGAATATTGTTTAAATTTTTTTATTAGCAAATTATGTGTCTGTAGAGGATTTGAAGAAGAAAGCCCCAACTAAAAATGTTTTCATTTCTTGAAGTACATAGTATTTAACAGGTGGGGGCTTCAAGTGAAATAGCCTTTAGAACAATTAATCACCATCTCAAACATGTAAATCAATTCCATTTCATAATACAGTAAACAGAAGTCAAAAGTTTAGTGATTAATCAGAAACCCCTTAATGGTAAACAGCAGTAAAATTATAGGTGAACAACTAGTTTTGTAATGAACTTGTAAGCTTTGAAGAGAATAACACCTGTAAAAATAGACATAGCTATATAAATTTGTGTTCATCATATAGTAAATACAATTTACCAATTTAGATGTTCAATGTTTCATTAGAAAGTTTCATCTCTTCTGTGGTAAGCAGCAGTGAGTGCTTAGAAAGTTTTATAATTTTCAGGGCCCAACCATAGACAAGATCTGGATCAACTATCCTACTCCCCCAGCAACCTGATCATAACCTCAGTGTGTCACACCACCTAATGGGCCAGTAGTGTTTCTTTAACCTCAGTTAATTTTAATTCTGTGCAAATCATTAATTAGCTTTAAACAGGTTATTTCTGGTATCTCTAATCATTTTGAAATATTTTTCCTGTAACGTTCATGATTTTGGCAAGGACTGTGAAAAATAAATGGTGGAAGAGATAAATTTTATGTTTTTGTGATTCCTTTGGTGGTGGATATGAAAAACTGCTGTTAATTTGTAACACTACCCTACCAGTTGATAATGTGACACACTGGGGTGCTGTTGATCCTTCTTTTACTATCAGTTTGTTCTCCAGTAAAGACATGGGCTACTTTTGTGTCACTGCTGCAACTTGGTAGTGTAGTGTTACATGTACTTTGTACATGTAGTTCTGGCTTGTATGATTACATACAAAAACTTAATGCAGTTCTCTCACAAATATTGATTGTGGTCTTGAGTGGTTTCTGATATGATGGCAAGCAGTATCCAGGATAAATTCTGACTTGGATGGCCAGCCACTGTCCTTCAAACTTGATGGCACTTGAAATTAAATTAACCTATTTGTAATGTTTCACATATGGACTAGTATATCAATTTCAATAAAATAAAATATTTCCCCATGAAAATGTATATATATACTTGAAAAGCATTTTCAGTTTATTTTAAAAATGCACTTAAATTGAATGAAATAGCAAAGTTTTAACTATAAGATTTTGTTTATTGTGTGGTACATGCATCATAATGACTGTAATTTTCCATACACTTTTTATTTAGATTTTTTAGTTGCAGGAACAATAATGAATAGAAATTATAATTTTCAGCTCAAGTCTTAAGTGTAAAATTTGCATACTTTTTGTAACAAAAATTCCAGGCATGAAAACTTGAACTAAAATATTTTAAACATTTTCTAGATTTATGGTGCACAAAACATTAGAGGGAATGAAAATTACAGAAAATATGGTACATATGAATGCACTCACTGGGTATCTGACCAACAAATGTCACAGAAATGAACATTCCATTATATATATATATATATATATATATATATATATATATATATATATATATATATCATAATGTACTGGGAAGATTGGTCAGCATGAATATTGCATGATATAATATATGGCATAATGTACTGGTAAAATTGGTCAGTGTGAATATTCCATGATTCATGTATGGCATAAGATTGGTCAGTGGTCCACATGATGACTCATGAGTATTATTCCCATATGTGTTTGTAAGCACATCTTCACTTGAACCAGATTTTGACAAAATTTTATTTAAGGACACTGAGTAGTCAGTAGACATTTGTTACCACAAGTAATAGATTACTTCCCCTGATTAAAGCAGCCTGATAGAGTAGAATGCTGATTATCCAGGTATTGATTAACTGGATTTCTTACTTCAACAGACTCTTACCATGTGTTTCAAAAGTTCATGTAAATCCCCAATTGCTTCAAATTGATTATATAGATGATCAGTGTTATAGACAAAATGAGTGTTGCCTGATTGGTCCATATAACTGTCATTTCAATGTACATGGTACATGAAGAGTAGAAGAAACTCTAACATTCTATAAATAGTACAGTTCCCCTTTCTTATGGAGTCCATTTTTATAATGCAATTCTGGATAAAATGCAATTGTGACATAGACCTCAGCTTAAAATTTATAATCAATAAATATCGTGTTTCTGATATTCATTGACTGGATGATTCACGGAACAATTTATTCATACTGGGTATCACCAAAACATGTAACAACAATCTATATTTGTCCCTTACCACAACTGTGTGTAGTTACTGCAGGCTATGTATTCAGTATTAAGCTTGAAAACCCAAAATTACTGTGAGTGCCAATCAAATGTGCTTAGTTGGCTTATTGAGCTGTAGCATCTATATCAGACCAATCACATGACAATATTTCTGAGCAGGCAGGAGTTAATGTGTCAGTAAACACTTGCCTAATGGATAGGCAGGCAGGATTAATGTGTCATTGATGGCAGCAAACACTTGCTTAATGGATAAGCATTTAATGGTTATTGTGTCAGTAAACACTTGCCTAATGGAAAGGCAGGCAGGAGTTAATGAGGCAGTAATGGCAGTAAACACTTGCCTAATGGATAGGCAGGCAGTATTTAATGTGTCAGTAAACACTTGCCTAATGAACAGGTAGGCAGGAGTTAATGTGGCATTGATGGCAGCAAATACTTGCCTAATGGATAAGCATTTAATGGTTATTGTGTCAGGAAACACTTGCTTAATGGATAGGCAGGCAGGAGTTAATGTGGCAGTAATGGCAGTAAACACTTGCCTAATGGATGAGCAGGTTTTATACATGCCTATTCATCTATTACAATTAGTGATCATAGCCCTCCAAAAAAGCTTGCTTGCATTATTCCATCACCAGACAGAAAATGACAGTACTTTTAGGTTTGTTGCATACTTTCATACTGTTCTCTGAAAATTATGGGACCTAAAGGGTCAGACTGTTAAACTACTATTATACAAATTCTGCTTGTACACAGCCAATGCATGTAAAAGCAGAGTAAGCAGTGTGGACCATTAAGATGCTCTATTTATAGTAACATGCCTTTACCAACTAAGCAAACTGCTGTTGCCACTGGAAAAAATTACTATTATGTGACAGTTAATTATTTTATTTACATAAATGCAGTTATTGTTATGTTGGTTTTGTATTTATCTATGCACCTTCCCCCTACCCCTTCTAAAATAAATGTGTACATCACTGAGTCTTTCTTTCTTGATATACAACAGTTTGGTACATAATAGGGTTGGCAGTTATGGACCCAAATTATCATGTTATTGACAGATATACTATAACCAGTACTAGACTCATTACCATTTTTGAAAATATTTTTGCATCCACAGCAGTAGTAAAACAGGGCATGTAGTCTTGCTGCTGGCTATCTGAAACAGTAAACACTTCATGGTCATAAGTTGATGAAATGTTCAGATTTTCAGGTCATTGCAGCAGTTTTTACTTTTTTTGGTACATGTTTATTCACTTTTTTGACTTTTTTGATAAACACTTGTTAATATGAATAGTTTTTAAGCAAAGTCACAAATGGTAGACAAATTTAGTGGGCATGTTAATATTTAGTAGGCATGTTTAAATTTATTAGGCATGTTTATATTTAGTAGGCATGTTTATATTTAAATTTACAAGATCTAATTAGATTTTAATGGCATTACAGCAACATGTCAAATTTTTACTTACACTTCAAATACTTACATTTCATTGACAAAACCTTTTAGCACAATTACCAGCAAAAACCACATTAGGTAGACAAATAAAATTTGATAGTCTCATTTATTATTCATATGTGGATGGCTTGGTTAGATTTTCAGGATGATACATCAGTTTTTTTTATTTCTTTTCACCAACTCTTTAACTTTTTAAACTTTTAAGATATTTTGATGAAACCTTTTTAGCACAGTTAAACAAAACACAATTGAAATAGACCTTTGAAATTTGGCATGCATGTTTGCATGCATATATAGATGACCTGATTAGATTTTCAAACATTATAGCATTTATTCAAAATTTTGAAACTTTTTAAACTTTATTGACTTAGACTTCTTTTTTTCCTCATGTTTTACAAGCACAACTCCAGATTTGTTTAAACTCTGCTTGGCAAGAGGGTATATAATATATTACATCTGTTTTGACATTCTCTGTTTTTTGTGATGCAGTTATGCACAGAACTCTATTAATATAAAATATCCCATTGTCCTATGTCAGTATCTATCTAGCCATTTTCCATTTCTAGAATGTGATCTAGTTCAGCTTCAACAACATAATTTAGCATTGAAATAAATAATCTTAAAACAGTTTTACAGCAAAATGATGGCCACAGTCCTTTTCTACAAATGGTGTTGTCCAAACCTCTCATTCTTTGTTAATAATGGTAGTTCTGGTCAGAAAAAATTTCTCATTGTATATAGAATCAGTCCTACCTAAGAGTTGCTCTGGAGAGAAGAGGACTGGCTTATGGACTAAAGGTAAGTTTGATTACAAAATGTTTGACTTTATACCAACTTTATATTTCCTCATTATTTTGTTGTTTCATAACATCAGGACAGAGAAATTCAGTTTGAATGCATTATGACAGCTTTTTGCCAAATTATCATAGTGTAATTAGGACTTGCAGTAGTAAGAAAATTTGGGTCGTCTTTGCATCCACTCTTTTACCATATTAATAATATCATGTACATGGTCTTCTTTCTCTCTCTTTATATATATATATATATATATATATATATATATATATATATATATATATATATATATATATATGTGTGGCTGTTTTGACATTAAAGTGTCCATATTAGGTGTTGAGAGTTTCTGCTAATAAAATTATATTAGATTTAATAAAAAAATAATTGTTTTTACTGAAAGTGGTACAGTGTGACCCCCTTTATAATATGCTTGTTGTGATCCATAGAACCTGACCGTGTTATAGACCAAACTGTGTTAAAACCAACCAAGTCAGTTGGCTGAACAAAATGATGCATGTACAAAATATATGCTTTTGATTAAATGAAGACAAAACTAGTCTGAAATATACTTGTATATTGATAACTTACATTTGTTTAGTATAGTCCATAAAGCATTAAGTACTGTACATATATATGCAAAAGCCATGAATTCAAGTATAGATCACATGTTATAAAATTCATGTATCAGTCACATCCCATTAGAAAACACAAATAACACATAATAGAAATGGTAGTCTTTGTTTCATCTGTATCACATTGTCAACAAATATGTATCACTAAACAATTCACTATAATATTGTTACCAGTGGCTCATGCCTGTAGTTGCTTGTTTACATGCTACATGTACATGTACTTAAACTGGCATAGATTTTGGTTAGATGGAGACAGCTATGATCCTGCAGGAGATGAGGCTATTCATAGAAAAGAACATATGAATACATTAAAAAGTAACTTGATGTTTTATGGTTTTAAAAAATTGGAAATTTAATTTGCATTTTATGCTGCCATTGGTAATGATTGTAAGCATATATGTTTTTCCTGCACAAAGTCAGCTTGCTTTGAGGAAGGGCACATGTAATATTGAAGTCAGCACTAAAGCCCAGCATGATCCCTTAATACACTTTTTACACATTATATTTCATACTATTGAGAAGAAAAGCTTTTTTGTGTACAAGAAAAATACATATATATATGAAATTTAAGGAGCCATGACACGATCATCTTGGATCTCATCCCCAAAATGATAGTAAACTTTTTTACATGCTATTTATTGTACTTTAAGAAGAAAACAAAATATTTTTTGCATACAAGAAAAATATGTGCATATGAAATTTTGGGGGCCATGCCATGATTGTGTTATATCCTAATTCATGTTATAACAAAGCGTGCTATAGTGGGTCACACTGTAGATTGGTATTTGACCTGTACATTAGAAAAGGTATGAAATGGTCTTTGGGTTTCTGTAAACAGTATTACTGTATTACAGACCATTCATTTTCATGGTAAAGGAGGATTTTCAACAAATAGTTGTCATTTTCAAACACACAGAAAAGAAGATGTGTAATAATCCCTGTAATAATATATGCTGATGCCTATGGCATTGTAAAAATGCACATCAAAATTAGAATAGCAAGTCTGATTGTAGCAGTCAACTTTTAGACCCCTACAGCTTACATAAATGGTTATGTCATTGCCCAAGTAGAAGAATGTAGCCAAATACATTGTCAAGTCAACTGTCCCATGTAAATCTGAGTGATATGAAACTGACATCTGCATTTCCAACTAAAATAAAGAAAAGGATTATGTCAGATTTTAAGCAAATTGGTAATTCCACAGCTAGTGGATTTTCAACACATGAATAAATGAAAATATGTGGAAATATATTGGAGTTAACTTTCCAAGGTAATATGAGGTGGAGGGATGTGCTAATGCTTTGCAGGATTGACTACAACTGCTCTGAATGTCTGATAACAGTTCAGTTTTTCAGACATCATATATATATATATATATATATATATATATATATATATATATATATATATATATATATATATATCACAGGTTCTGGCATTTGGTTTTTGTTGACAGTAATTGTTGAACTGTATACACTTACAATCATTTTAATCCATAATGAAACTAAAAAATGACCGAAATAAATCATGGAAACAACTATGAAATATAATATTTTGACTGAAATAAATCTGTAAAAACAACTATGTAATATTATATTTTGACTGAAAAGGCTGGGAGCTGGGATCACTACATCCACAGGAGTTTGACGTTCCTTGCATAAAATACAAGAAAAAGATGAAATACCTGTATCCCAACTAAATACATGTACATATAGTATAGATGCACAGTACATGTACTTATAGTATAGATACACAGTACATGTACATATAGTATAGATGCACAGTACATGTACTTATAGTATAGATACACAGTACATGTACATATAGTATAGATACACAGTACATGTACATATAGTATAGATACACAGTACATGTACATATAGTATAGATACACAGTACATGTACATATAGTATAGATACACAGTATATAGTAAATGCAGAGGCATTTACACAAATTTGTATTGTAGATACAGATATTTTATATTTTCCTTTTGTCATTTTTCCATGCATAAAACATCATTTACTTCTAATAAACTGCACAGAGCAATATCTGCTGGCACAATATGCAACAGGAGATCTTGGTCTGTGCATTTCAAAGTTGGATTCATAGGCAAGTATATATAGCATATATTCCTTATATCCTGCATAGTTCACAAGGGCTGACTTTTTCAAATTTGAAACACCTGGACTGACAAAATTATTCTTCAGCTTGTGCTGTGACAAAATATTTGCATTTTATGTTCCATGAGAACTAGTTTGACCATTTGCTGTTCAAACTTCTTTGCTTCTTTGAATTAAAATTTTGATCTTGATCACCTTTCCGTCATGATGGTTAATGCTATATTTGATAAATATGTGAAAATAATAGTGATGTGTTTTACTATGATGTATTTAATTGCTTAATGCTTAATCAGTGGTGATTTAACCATCAAACATATTTCATTGGCTGTTGTACAACCATTTAATAAAACTCTGCTAGGTGCTTTTTTGATTGATTGGATTTTACTTTCATACTGTTCAATGCATTATTACTTTTATTTTAACAAATCTATAGCTGTATTTATTGTTATAGCAATGCCAACAATGTAATGTCAATATTTGGATGCTTGATGTTATAGATAGCAGTAGAGATGAGATCACTTGGGTATGTTGGTGGAATTGTGAAGCCTTTAAGACCAATGCTCAAGGCAGTCTGACATCTTTCATACAAAGACTTCCATCCCATGCTTGCTTTGTTAGATAAGCAGTTTCAGTGATTTCATTTTACAGTTGTCAAATCAAATATAAAATTTACATTCATAACTATGAATTGTTATGAATATTTAATTTGCTTTGTTTGTCAATTAGTTTTGTTTCTGTTGTAATGTACCTTACATCACAACAGAAACAAAACTAATTGACAAACAAAGCAAATTAAATATTCATAACAATTCATAGTTATGAATGTAAATTTTATATTTGATTAGACTTATATTAGACTTAACCTTGTCCAAAATCAAGTTTATTTTCTACTTGTCCTGATTTATTGATTTTTTAAAATTATTTTATTTTGTAAACAGCTATTACACAGCTAAAATATTCTCTGTATGTATGGGTTTTATATCAGGATCATTATTAATAGACAGAAATATGTTTTTTGGGGGTATGGGTCTAGGTTATTGAAATTCTCTACAATTTATCTGGTGTACATGACATTGTCCAGGTTATATATGATAATTTTAGAAATGGACTTCCTAATTATAACTAACATTTTATTTTGTAAACATTAAGAACTTTCTTGAAGGTTATTTTCCATTATGTAATGGTTTTTTTTAAAATGTTAATTGTGACCTGAATTCAAGTAGAAGACTATATAATCTTTTCACTGGAAAGATTATTCATTTGTGCCTAAGATCTAGCAGAATAAATTTGTATTATTGCCATGACCAGTCGTTCATTTGGGCTGCAATTTATTTCTTCTAATTATTCAGTTGAAGTGATTTTTCTCTGGAAACACAAAATGTGCTCAGATAACATTCTTGGACAGTGACATTCACTGGGATTTATAGTGAATTCAAAACCTGGAATTGTATTAGTATGTTTCAACAAAAGACTGTTGATACAATAACACAGTATAGACCACCACAAGCACATGAACACCTTCAGTGTTGGACTTAATTTGGATTTATACTAAAGTTTATTCAGAACTTTAATTATTAGAACTTGTGTCTGTAATTCTAGGATTATTTTGGGATTTAATTCACAATAATGAATGTTCTTTTTTTCATTTTCACTTTGCATTCTTGGGAAATAAATCATTTGTTGAATTTTAAAAAGCTTGATGCTTTTCACTTTTTTCTGTTACTTATTTTAACAGCATAGACTTGAAACATGAATGTCCAACTGGATCATTTTGCAGGCAGTCAAAATATAGTTGCCACTGGACACCATCTGGAGACTTCATATATATTTTCAAAGATGTACATATTGTACATAAGTAGATTGTAGAGAAGACCTCAAGGGAGAACATATTTGTTCTAATTGAGTCTTCTTCTATAATTGAATTATTATTATTATTACATATATTATTTTTACTGCTGTCATTATTTATTGAATTGCAGTAAATGATGATAATTTTGTTATTTACATATCTATTTTTATGCCTTAAAAAACCAAGTAAACAGGATTAATAATGCATGCATAATGTTTATACTTATTTTCAAAAAGAAGGACTAAATACAATAAATAAAAATGAACAGAGTACAAAATATCCATCATACAGTAGTATTTTTATCTGTGTAGATTAAAAGTTTGAATGATAGTGAAGATGAACCTGAGTACCTGGAATGGGAAGGGGAACCAATCTTCTCTTTCAGAGTGCCAGGGGATGGTAAGTACAATTAGTTCCATGACTTGTGGTTTCTTAGTGACAGTATGGAATTAAACTGAGGACATTCAAAACTTAACAGACAAAGTATTCATAATGATTCCAGCTCAGTTTTCTACTGTCACTACATGTTTAACAGCAGGTCAATAGTAAACCATGCAATAAATTTGCTGATGACAATAACTGCTTCTCTTGACGTATTTACTGATGATCATAATAACTTCTTTTGACTTGTTTACTGATGACCATAACTACTTCTTTTGACTTATTTACTGATGGCCATAATAACTTCTTTTGACTTATTTACTGATGACCATAATAACTTCTTTTGACTTGTTTACTGATGACAATAACTGCTTCTCTTGACATATTTACTGATGACCATAATAACTTCTTTTGACTTGTTTACTGATGACAATAACTGCTTCTTTTGACTCGTTTACTGATGACCATAACTGCTTCTCTTGACTTGTTTATTGATGACCATAATAACTTCTTTTGACTTATTTACTGATGACCATAATAACTTCTTTTAACTTATTTACTGATGATCATAACAGCTTCTTTTGACTTATTTACTGATGACCATAACAACTTCTTTTGACTTACTTACTGATGACAGTAACTGCTTCTTTTGACTTGTTTACTGTTGACCTATCTACTTTTTTTGTCTTATATACTGATGACCATAACTGCTCCTTTTGATTTATTTACTGATGACCCAGCTAAGTCTTTTGACCTATTTTAATATTATTGTCATGTGGATGCAAGGATGAGAAACACTGAGTCTCTTTATGACAAAATAATATCATTCATGACATGTTACTCTCTCCAGGTTTATTTTATACAAACCTGGAATACATGCTAATACCAGGTCTTCACGTGACAAATTTTGACCCATGGTAATGCAAGATAAAACCTACAGTTTTGTTAACACTTCATGCATTTTAGCAAAGATAACCTAACTTCTGAAAAAAATTCTGAGAAAAAGTATAGAAGAATTCAGTGTCTTACCTACTGACATGTTTTCATTTTAAAATTTCATTTTTAAACCCTCTTAAATGGAAAATAAATAGCCAGAGATGTTCTGTCCTAACAATTAACATTATGGATTAGAATGGTCATTCATGAATGTGCATGAGTAATTCATTTGATCATGGCATGGATATATCAAAATTTCTATTGCAAGTCTACAAAAATAATCTGCATGTACATTAAAAGTGTCTATATTTTTGGTACCATAAATATGAAATTATTTATTTTTCAAACATTCATTTAACAATAGTCCTCTAGATTCTATTTTTTTTATTGAAAGTCATCATACAGTTTTTCACTTTTTGAGTTCCATAAGCATTTGTCTAAAATTGATTCAGCTGTGATAGGGTTGTGTTCATGTGCATTCTTCAACACATTTTGATCACCCTCAAGAAGTTTTCCTTGGCTTTAAACCTGAGGATTTACATTTCTTTTTTTCAGCTTTTGCCAATGTAACTGGTAAGTAAGCCTCCAGTAACCTTGATAAGGTCCATAAGAATATGACACTCTCTCTCACTGATTGCACAAGTATTAAGTATCTGTGAGCGTATTTAATAAAGAAGAAATGTGACTCTGTAAAATTGGTATTTAATTTGATTATCAAGTCATGGTATATTTTTTCCTTTGGATCAATCATCTGGTCATAGTTCTTTTTAGCTTGGATCAATAATCATCCAGTCATAACTTTGGCTTGGATCAGTCTTTCAGTTATATAGTTTATTTTTAACTTGGATCACTAGTCAACCAGTCAGTTCTTTTAGTGTGGATCAGTGGCCATCTAGTTAGGTATTTTTAGCTTGGATCAGTGGTCATCTAGTGTTATGTATATGTAATTAAATTACTTGTGTGTTAGTTTTAATTCTTTTGTATTTTCTCTTTGTTTCATTACATTTTATTGTAATGATAATTTTCATTGGATTTAAGTCTCTTTTCGGAAAATTTGCTTGACCCAATTAGATTCTAAGATTTCTTCGGCACTATTTTTAGCTCACAGTTTTTGTAAACATCGAGTGAAAATGATTGACTATTGCCAAGGTCTTTTACAATCTACATGTTAGTTCTGTTGTAAACAGTTTTAATTTTAAATTAATTTCCAGCATGAAAATTTGATTCTTAGATAGGGCTATTCTAGCTACATGATAATTGTCATTTTTTTTATTGCGCTGTTCAAGTTAGAAATCACGTAGCCTGTCACATGAACTACCATGCGATCTAAAATCGAGGCTTAAAACAGCCATTTTCTACTAGATCTAGTCAGAATCTTATGTCTACACCTTGAAGGTACAAGGTGTTTCAATTGTTGAAGCCAGATTGTTTGAAGTTCATCTATTTTTTGGGAATTTAATAATTTATTCTCTAGAAAACTAACAAGTGCTTCATATTTATAAAAGTTCTGGGAGAAAGAAATTCAGTGGAAATTTATTCTGGAGTTTAACGGAAACATTATAAACTGTGATTCAACGAGGATCTGTTACCATCAGTACAGACATCATCTGATGTCATTGCCTCCATGTTGGAATTTCATTGAGATTCGAACCTGGATTCAATTAGAACTGTTTAGTGACAGGACTTATATTTTTCAATTGTAGGATTATATTTTGGATTATATTCACAAACCGTAAATCCTATTTTCTGTTTTTTTACATTGTTTTCTAGGGAAATAAATTATTTTGTTAAAATTTACAAAGCTTGTTTGGTTCCTCTTTTCTCTTGTTATTTTTGTACGAGCCTACACATAACAAGAAGAAAATTGGGTCCTCATCCTTGGGATATTTGAATTTTGGCTAAAATATTTCAGAAAATTGTTTTTTGAAATTTAAATTCCCTAGTTTTTAAATCCCAAGTACTATTTTACATTTTGTTTGAAATCTTTAGTGAAAACAACAGGCTTTCTTTCACAATGTCATTAAAAGTGGAGACTTTTCTTTCTGGTCCTACTCAGGAGCAGTTGGATACATGTAGTTTGAAAAAGATGAGTTGCTTGAACTTGCCAGAAAAAAACGATCTTTCTGAAGCAAAATCTTCCTTAACAAAGCAAGAAATTAAAAACATTTTGATTCAATATTTGGTAGAGAAGAATGTTCTTGATAAAAGTGATTTGGCTTCGGTCAGTAAGTCAGTATCAGACTCTGACATAAAAAAGTAATGGAATTAAAAATGAAATACAAGATGGAATTGGAGTTAAGGAAGCTCGAGCTTCAGAAAGAGGAGAGAGAGAAACAATTGCTATTGCAATTTGAAAAAGATGAGAGAGAGAGAGAGACAGGAGAGGGAGAAAGATAAACAATTACAATTTGAGAAAGAGGAGAGAGAGAGAGACAGGAGAGGGAGAAAGATAAACAAATGCAGTTACAATTTGAAGAGAAGGAGAGAGAGAGACAGATGCAAAAAGAGAAGGATGAAAAGGAATTTCAAATTAAAATGAAAGAAATGGGGATGGCAAGGGAAAAGCACGATTTCACTTTACCTACAAATTCAAGTTTTGACATTGCAAGAAATATTAGGTTAGTGCCCCCTTTTAGAGAAAAAGAAGTAGACAAATATTTTATTTATTTTGAAAAAGTTGCTGAAAATTTGAAATGGCCAAGGGAGCATTGGACTCAATTATTGCAATGTGTACTTTTGGTAAGGCCCAAGATATCTATGCCTCCCTGTCAGTACAACAGAGTTCTGATTATGATTTGGTTAAGGAGTGCATCTTAAGGGGTTATGCATTAGTCCCTGAGGCTTATCGGCAAAAATTTAGAAACTATGGAAAAGAAGCTGGACAAAATTATGTCAAATTTGCTAGAGAAAAAGAGCAGTTGTTTGAGAGATGGTGCTTAGCTAAGAAAGTTGAACATGATTATGAAAATATCAAACAATTTGTATTACTTGAAGAGTTCAAGAACTGTGTCCCTAGTGACATTAAGAATCATCTTGAAGAGCATAAGATCGAAACCTTGGAAAATGCTGCTCTTGCTGCTGATGAGTATTCTTTAACTCATAAAGTTCCTGTTGTAGGCAAATCTTTCACTCTGCAGTCTACTGGTAGAAAGGTGTTTCAGCCTAATAAGACTCCTTCTAAAACTCAATCTGGCACAACTTCTAAAAATCAAGCTTCTGATAAACTTGATTCAAAATCCTTGTCTATTCCTACATGTACCTATTGCAAGAAAAAAGGACATGTCATTTCCGATTGCTTCAAATTGAAATATAGGCATCAGAATCAAGATAGACCTATCCCAAATGCTCATATTTCTAAGAGGTCAAGGTCACGGTCATGTATTGAAAGCAATACATTTGTTGGGTCTAATAAACCCCAGTCTGATTTTATTATGGAGAATTATGAACCATTCATGTTGAAGGGTTCTATATCACTCTTGGATGATTTGGCCAATCCTATCCCTATTAAAATTTTAAGGGATACAGGAGCTTCTCAGAGTCTTTTATTATCAGGTACTTTGCCTTTTTTTGAGAAGTCCTGTTCTAATGAGAGTGTTCTCATTCAAGAAGTAGAGTGCGGCTTTGTTAATGTTCCTCTCCATTGTGTAAATTTGTCATTAGACTTAGTTTCAGGACCTGTGACAGTCGTTATAGTGTCTACTTTACCCGTTGAGGGCATTCATTTGTTACTGAGCAACGACCTAGCTGGAGACAAGGTTGTGGTTAATCCACTTGTAACTGACAAGCCTTTTTTGGATCAGAAAGTTGATCCTGTTGAAAAAGAGCACCCTAATTTATACCCAGCTTATGCAGTTACCAGAGCTATGGCAAAGAAAGCTCTTGAGAATGATTTTGATAAGGAAAATATTCCTTTAGCTGACACATGTATTGGTCAGGCTTTTGATGAGGTCACTTTCACTCCTAATTTGGATCAATCAAAAGGTATTGATCACAGTGATCCTCTTTTAAATACTCATTCTCTTTTAGCTAATCAGGGTGATAAACAACAATCATTTGTTGTCGAACAGGAAAAAGATCTTGAGATCTCCTGTTTGTTTCAGAGGGCCATTAGTGAAACTGAAGCCACTGAGGTACCTGTCTGTTATTTTATTAAAAATGGAATTCTTATGAGAAAATAGAGACCTCCCGAGGTATCTGCTAGTGACAAGTGGTCAGTGAACTATCAGATTGTAGTTTCAAAATCTTACAGACAGGAAATACTTAGTTTGGCCCATGAAACTCCTCTGGCTGGTCATTTAGGGATAAATAAAACTTATCACAAGATCTTGACTCACTTTTATTGGCCAAAAATCAAAAGTGATGTTTGTAAATTTTGTAGATGATTTGTCATACTTGTCAAATGGTAGGAAAACCCAATCAGAAGATACCTAAGTCTCATCTGCAACCTATTCCTGCATTTGACAAATCATTTAGCAGAATTATGGTAGATTGTGTTGGTCCCTTACCTAAGACCAAGTCAGGCAACCAATATTTGTTGACCATTATGTGTGCGTCAACAGGATTCCCAGAGGCAATTCCTTTGAGGAATATTAAAACCAAAACCATAGTAAAAGCTTTGATAAAGTTTCTTACTCAATTTGGCCTTCCTAAATCTGTCCAATTTGGTCAAAGGTCAAATTTTATCTCTGGAATTTTCCAGCTCGTAATGCTTGAATTTGGCACTCAGCAATTCAAGACAAAAGTGAAATTTTGGTTTCACAAAACTTTAATTGAAAGAACTTTTGAGTCTTGTAATAGAGTTCATTCTCTCTTGCTCATTCTTCAAAATTTTCTTCAAATTAGATTTTATGGCCCTTACAAAGTTAAGAAGAAAATGAATGAGTTAAATTATAACAGTAGTACTCTGATCTAAATAAATTAATGGAGTACTAGTATATTGAGAGAGATAGCCAAGTAAATCATGCAATTAATTTAATTGTACCTGTCCCACAAACTGAGGATATAAGTGAAGAAATTCAATCAGACACTGTTGATCTTGGAGCAACAAATCTTCAGAATTTGGAAATTATGAAAAATCTGGACCAGAAATTTTTACATTTGCAAGAACAAGAAAAGAATGAACTTAAACAGTTATTATTCAAATATGAGCACTTGTTTCCAGATATTCCTACAAGGACAAACAAAATTTTTCATGACGTTGAAATTGTAGATTCAAAACCTGTGAAACAACACCCATACAGGAGGAACCCTCTCAAACAGGAATATCTGAAAAAGGAAATTCAGTATTTGCTGGAGAACAATTTCATAGAGCCCAGTAAAGTGATCGGAGTTCACCATGTATACTTGTTCCGAAACTGGATAAAACTTTCCATATGTGCACTGATTACAGGAAGGTGAATAGTGTGACAAAAACAGATTCATTTCCATTACCAAGAATCGATGACTGTATTGATAAAATTGGAAATGTCAAATACGTCACCAAATTTGATCTTCTGAAAGGATTTTGGCAAATTCCACTAACAGAAAGGGCAAAGGAAATTTCGGCATTTGTGACTCCAGATGGACTCTATCAATATAAAGTAATGCCGTTCAGGATGAAGGGTTCCCCAAGTACCTTTCAACGCTTGATGAATATGATTACCTTTGGTCTAGATAATTGTGATGCTTACATTGATGATGTCATCATCTACAATGACACCTGGAAAGAACATCTAGCCATGATTCGAAAATTCTTTGAAAGACTCACTGATGCAAATTTGACAATCAATTTATCTAAAAGTGAGTTCTGCCATGCTTATTTATCTTTTCTAGTACAAGTTAAACCTATAGATGCTAAGGTCAAGGCTATCTCTGATTTCCCTGTGCCTGTCAGTAAAAAGCAACTGATGCGATTTTTGGGTATGGCTGGATACTATCAAAAGTTTTGTTCCAATTTTTCTAATATTGCTGAACCCCTGACAAACTTGTTAAGTAAGATAAACAAGTTTCTTTGGACTGGAAAATGTCAGGAGGCTTTTGATAGATTAAAAGCCATACTCAAAAGTGCACCGGTTCTCACAGCTCCAAATTTCAATCAATCTTTTAAATTGTCTGTTGATGCAAGTGATGTTGGGGTTGGAGCAGTATTGATTCAAGAAGATAGAAATGGCGTTGATCACCCAGTGTGCTATTTCTCTAAGAAATTAAATAAGCACCAAAGAAATTACTCAACAATCGAGAAGGAATGTTTGGCTTTAATATTAGCATTACAGCATTTTGAAGTTTACATTAGCTCAGCTCCTTTTCCGATTGTTGTGTATAGTGATCACAACCCCCTTACTTTCATCAACAAAATGAAAAATAAAAATCAAGATTATTAAGGTGGAGTTTGTTTTTGCAAGAATATAATCTTAACATCAGGCACATCAAAGGAAAAGACAATTTGATTGCAGATGTACTTTCCCATGTATAGAAATATTATTTCATGTACACTTTGTGTAATTCATAAGAGTTTACTTATGTAATTTTTATTTTACCTCATGTGTAATTTACATATGGTAAAAAGAAAGCTTTATTATATAAATCTTTCTTTTTCATTATGGGGGGAAGTGTTATGTATATGTAATTAAATTACTTGTGTGTTAGTTTTAATTCTTTTGTATTTTATTTTTGTTTCATTACATTTTATTGTAATGATAATTTTCATTGGATTTAAGTCTCTTTTCGGAAAATTGGCTTGACCTGATTAGATTATAAGATTTCTTCAGCACTATTTTAAGCTCACAGTTTTTGTAAACTTCGAGTGAAAATGATTGGCTATTGCCAAGGTCTTTTACAATGTATGTGTTAGTTCTGTTGTAAACGGTTTTATTTTTAAATTCATTTCCAGCGTGAAAATTTGATCTTAGATAGGGCTATTCTAGCTACGTGATAATTGTAAATTTTTTTATTGCGCTGTTCAAGTTAGAAATCACGTAGCCTGTCACATGAACTACCATGTGATCTAAAATCAAGGCTTAAAATAGCCATTTTCTACTAGATCTAGTCAGAGTCATATGTCTGCACCTTGAAGGTACAAAGTGTTTCAATTGTTGAAGCCAGATTGTTTTGAAGTTCATCTATTTTTTGGAATTTAATAATTTATTCTCTAGAAAACTAAACAAGTGCTTCATATTTATAAAAGTTCTGGGAGAAAGAAATTCAGTGGAAATTTATTCTGGAGTTTAATGGAAACATTTTAATCTGTGATTCAATGAGGATCTGTTACCATCAGTGCAGACATCATCTGACATCATCGCCTCCATATTGGAATTTCATCAAGATTTGAACCTGGATTTAATTAGAACTGTTTCGTCATAGGACTTATATTTTTCAATTGTAGGATTAAATTTTGTATCATATTCACAAACCGTATATCCTATTTTCTATTTTTACATTGTTTTCTAGGGAAATAAATTATTTTGTTAAAATTTGCAAAGCTTGTTGGCTTCACTCTTTTCTCTTGTTAATTTTGTATGAGCCTACATGTAACACTGGTCATATATTTTTTGTTAACTTTGATCAGTTATCATCTACTCATAGTTTCTTTTTGATTGTGTCAGTAATCCAGTGAGTTTTTTTAGCTTGAATCAGTAGATCATCCAGTCAGTTATTTTTAGCTTGCAGCAGTCATTAAGTCAATTTTAGCCTGGATCAGTGGTCATCCAGTCATACTGCTTTTAGCTTGCATCAGTCATTCAGTCATAGTTTGTTTCTAGCTTGGATTATTGGTAATACAGTCAGTTTCCTAAGCTTGGATCAATAGTCATCCAGTCACAGATTTTTAGCTTGGATAATTAAATTTTACCTTAGCAAGGATCAGTAGTCATCCAGTAATATATTTTAAACTTGGATCAGTAGTCATCCAGTCATAGGTTTTTGGCTTAGATCAATTATTCAGTCATCTTTTAGCCATATTCTTCTAGCTTTGATCAGTTATCCAGTCATTCTGTTGAAACTTGGATCAGTAGTCATCCAGTAAATATTTAGCTTGAAACAGTGGTCATCCAGCCATTTTTTAAAACTTGAATCAGTAGTCATTCAGTCATTGTTTTGTTTAGCTTGGATCAGTCATCAAGTCTCTTTTAGCTTGGCAAAATGATCATCCATAGTTTCTTTCTTTAGCACGGATCCATCATCCAATAATTTTCTTTTAGCTTGCATCAGTCATCCAGTCACTCTTTGCTTTTAGCTTGGAATATTGGTCACGCAGCCTGAGTTTTTTTTCCCTGGACCAGTAGTCATCCAGTCATAAATTGTTAGCTTGAATCAGTCATCCATAGTTTGTTTTAGTTAGATCATATTTATCAATCAGTGGTCATAAATTTTTTTGTCAGTCATCTAGTCATAGTTTGTTTTTAGATTTTACCATTCATCATCCAGTCATAGTTTTTTTAGCATTGATCAGTCGTCATCCAGTCAGAGACTTGTTTAGCTTGAATCCGTCATTTAGTCATTTTGTAGCTTGGATCAGTGGTCATCCAGTCATAGATTCTTGTTAGCTTGTATCTATCATCCAGTCATTGTTTGCTTTTAGCCGGGATTCTAGCCATCCAGTTATTGTTTCCTTTTACCTTGAACCAGTGGTCATCAAGTATAATTGTTTTGAGCTTTCATCAGTCATTTTTTTAAACTTGGATCAGCAATCATCCAGTCAAGTTTTTTATTGCTTGGATCAGCCATCCAGTCATTTTTTTAGCTTTGATCAATGGTCATGAAGTTAGTTTATGTGTCAGTCATCTAGTCATAGTTTGTTTTTAGCTTTTGTCATTGATCATCCAGTCATAGTTTTCTTAGCATGGATTAGGTAATCATCCATTCAGAGACCTCTTTTAGCTTGGATCAGTCATTCAATCAATATTTATAGTTTGGATCAGTAGTTGTTCAGTCACAGCTTGGATCAGTACATCAGTAGATCATCAAGTCATTTTTTTATAGTTTGGATCAGTCATCCAGTCATTTTTTTGCTTGGATCAGTCATCATCCAGTCACAGATTTGTATGGCTTCGATTAGTTGTCCAGCTGTAGTTTGCTTTCAGCTTGAATTATTGGTCATCCAGTCATAGTATTCTTTTAGCTTGTATCAGTTGTCACCCATTCATAATTGTTTTTAGCTTGGACTGGTAATTTTTTAAGCCTGGATCAGCAATCATCCAGTCATGTTTTTTTTTAGCTTGGATCAGTAGATCATCAAGTCATGTTTGTTTTTTTTCAGTTTGGATCATCCAGTCATTTATTTGCCTTGATCCGTTGTCATCCCATCATAGTTTTTAGTGGTCATTGTTACATTTGTTTTAGCTTAGATCAGTAGTCATCCAATCATTATCAGTATTATTTAAATTTGTAACTCGAGTTATCAACATGCCCAAGATTCACATATTACTTTATACTACATCGTACTGTCAATGAATCTAAGAAGTAGATCAACTTGATTTACAGTTGATGTAAAATAAAGTTTATTTATTTTTTTCTGTTTTAAATAGTTTATTATTAAGTTAGATCTTGTAATCAGATAACCCATGTTTGACTGTACATGTATTCAGCATGCAGATAACCCATGTTTGACTGTACATGTAATCAGCATGCAGATAACCCATGTTTGACTGTACATGTATTTTGTCAGTAAAAATTGGTGTCAGAGACTGCAGTTACATGTAAATGGCAAAAAGCAGGAAGGTACCTAAAATATTAATGTTAAAGTAAGTAAGAATAAAAATTTATCAGATTGTTATTGTATTGAATCTGAACAAGTATTTTCTCTTCTTACCTGAAACAATTGAATTGCAAGTGCAACTGACCTCTCTATGAACAGCAATGAGGACATCTGAAATTTTGTTTGAAGGAAACAAGAATCCATTTAGTGAAAGCATCAGAGAGCTAATCAAGAGTTAATTACCCCCACCCCCTTTTTTAATTCTAGAGTTACCTTGCTCCCATTTCAGAGCCATCTTCCTCAATTATGTCAAACTGCAGAGCTCTCACAGAATAATATTTCCCCTGGAGCTGATTTTTGCCTTGGAAAAATGGCCCTAGAGGAGACCTTCCCCTTGGAAACACTAGTTATTATCCACCAGGGAGAAAAAGCTGCTCTAAACTTACTTTCTCTGTGAAGTACATGTTTTCTTATAAACTATGCATTGCTTTCCTCTTTATTTTCCTTTGTGCATGACTATATAAATGACTATGTTTGGAGATAACTGGATTTCTGAGCAGTTAACTCACTTGTCTATAAAACCAGGTATGATAATGGCTTATGTATCTTGCATAGTCTGTCATGAATTGCTTGTTACCACTTTGGAGGCCATATTTCTGATCCAATTTTGATCATATCTGGAATTTAAACTTATCAGCATCTCAGAATCTCAGAAAAAATTGATAATGAAGAAGATCCACACATATTAATTAGGTAATCTGACATTTGATTAGCTGAGCTTGCTACCACTCAGTGGGGGTGGGGTGGAGGTGATGACATATTTTGGGTCTAATTTTATACAAACTTGGAATATAAGGTTATATCATCAAGGTCTCAGTTGAGTTCAGTAATGAGCTAGATCCATTCATAATAATAAGATAATCTTGCATCTGATTGGCTAAGCTTGTTACCACTCTATTTATGATGTGATTTTGGTTAAACTTATGCAATAGACTTAAATCTTCAAGATCTCAAATGAGTACAATTTTGAGCAAGATCTATGCTATAATAACAAGGTGACCTTGTATCTGACTTGTTAAGATTGTCAATACTTTAGCAACTCTATTTTTGATCACACTTGTGATCAAACTTGGTAAGTTGGATTATATCATCAAGATGTCCAGTGATCTTTATTATGAATTATATCTGCACATATTAATGAGATCATGTATCTGGTTGGTTCTTTGTTCCACTTGAGGGACTATATTTCTGACCCATTTGTAATCAAACTTTGTAAATAAATTAATAATACCAAGATGTTGGATAGGTTTATTATAAGCAAGACCCATGCTTATTTATGATGTAATCTTGCATCAGACTGAGTTTTCTTTTCACTCTAGAGACTCTAATTTGATAGGATTTTGATCAAACTTGGTAAATAGGCTTTATCATCAAGAGCTTGGTTTCATATAATTATGAGTGAGATCCATAGACATTAATTATGTGATTTTGCATCTGATTGGCTGAGCTTGTAAACACTCTAAGAACTACATTTCTGATCAGATTTTTATCAAACTGTTAAATAGTCTTATATTATTAGCTGTTGGATGAGTTTTAGTAGGAGCAAGATCTGTGCAATATTTATGAGGTAATCTAATGTGACAGCAGACCTAGTTCTTCTGTGCAGTTGCAGTTGGATTTGACTTATAAGTGAGTATTTATGGTAAATCAGAATGGTATCAGACTTTTAAATGTCATGGTTTCTCAATGCTGACAGTTAAAGCTTCATTGATAATCACTGAAAGAATGTTACAGTCCCATTTCTCTCCTGTTCAGTTATAGGGAATTGGCCATCTATAACCAAAATCATCAAAAGTTGCTATAATTTCTATTTTTTGTCCACAGTTGTAGAGAATGTTCCAAATGACTCTGGTTCGAATATAACAGCTCTTTACATCGTGCTTCCCATTTTGGTGCTCATGATTGTAATGGCATTCTTCATTAAGGCAGCACATACCAAGCGTAAGTTTCGGAATCTAGAACAAAGACTAGCAGAAGTGGAAGAGGAGGAAGAGGATGGCTTCTACAATCATTACACTTCCATGTTACCAGGCCCACAAGAGTAAGTGCATGGGTTCAGTTTCAATTAGATGTACCTTAATTGTGGTTTGTATTTTTTCTTTTTATATATCAGCTGTCCTTCACTTTATTGGATCTCACTATAATTCTTGGACAGGGTTTTAAATAAGCAGTAGAAAGCAGTAAATTTGCTCTTCCTCTTTTTTAAGATTTCTACCTGCATTTAAAACTGGTCAATTAAACTTTGCAGTCGAGAATTGAATGGAGGAATTTGGTGTTTTATGGCACAGCAGTGCAAGTAGTTTTATAGTGCCAAGGCAACTGGTGTAACATGCCTTCCCTATAGATACGTTACTGTAGCCAAACTGGGGATTTAATAGAGTTTGGTGCAGTAACTCTATGGCAGTTAACAGGAGAGAGTGGAAGAAGGCCAGATTCCTTGTCATAATGATAAAGAAAAGAAACATTTTTTAATGAAAATTTTATTCATGCAGAGTACGGGTCATCTTAAAAGCTCGACATACAAACATTTTTGAGAAATCTAGGAATAATGTTGGAAATTCTAGACTGTTTGCAGTGCATAAAAATACTGTCAATCCATATATCTTTACCTATTCATGCCATTATTCCCATTCAGAAATGTGTATTTGGAATGCACTGTGTTTATCAGTTTCATGACAGTATTCATTACACAGTACTTGCATCTACAGTTATTTGGATTTTAATGATTTAAAATATTATAGGTAAATGAAATACTACCCACCACAAAATGAAGAGTCCATCAGTGCTGTTTACTGTGGGTATTTACTGTAGTTGTGTATTAGCATGTATATTGCTAACATTTTTGTGCAAGACTGAACAACCTGTATCTGTATTCATATTTGTGTTTTGCTGTATAAACACTGTTTTATGCAAAACATGTTTTGATTTAATTTGTATTTTCCATTTCCACAAGTTAGATTAAATTCCCTAGTGTTATTTCCCAAGTTTTCTGGCAGTGCATGTTGCCCAATAAGCCTTAGCCTTGTAAAGGCAGAACTCGCTTTGTTTTTAGGTTGACAATCTTTTGATTAAGCCATGAATTTTAATACTTGTTTAGTGCCAAGCAGAGTTCTACAACTTTATATGCATGTTTGACCTTAATCCCTTAGCTTGCAAAGGCAGCACTTTGTATTCCCACATGACAACCCTTTGATTGAGCTGCAAGTTTGATACTTGCTCAGTTCCAAGTAACAAGGTGGTTATTTGAAGTCCCTGTGATCTTGCCTTGCAATTGACATGTGTTCAGTTGCATCCTTTAATAGATTTCACAGACTACATGATCAAAGTATTACAGAGCCCAAGCTCTGCATGAGAACCCACACAAGACAGTGAAGTCACAGAAACAAAGTAGGACAATATTTATGATGACTATACAACAATTATTTACATTGACTAGATGATGATGGAGAATATCTGAACTTATCAGACAATGAGGATGAATTGTTGGACTTAGTTCAAGATGATATTAGATGGTGACATTTATAGAAAATAATGAATTACAAAAATGTGGACTTATCTTTCATTGTTTATTTGAAACATGTGTGGAATTAACATATCACAGGATAATGTGAATCAGGTCATTCTGAACTGCAATTTTATACAGGTATGTGACCTATTACTGAATTTATGGATTTTACTATATACATGGATTTAAAATGTTAACCATTATGGACTTTTATGGATTTATTATGTTACGAATATGTAATTAAATTGCTTGTGTGTTAGTTTTAAATTCTTTTTTATTTTAATTCTGTTTCATTACATTTTATTATAATGATAATTTTCACGGGATTTGACTATTTTTGAAAAAATCACTTCTCTGTTTTGACCTGATTTAAACATAAAAGATATTACATTATCAGTATTTTTAGCTCACCTTGGTTGAGATGTTTTGTAAACACTAAGCAAAAATGATTGGCTATTACCAAGGTCATGTTTAGCCCACGTGTTAGCTGAGTTGTAAACAGCCTTTCTTTTTTAATTTATTTCCAGTGTGGAAATCTGATTCTTAGATAGGGCTATTCTTGCTTACGTGATAATTGGCATTTTTTGTACTGCGCTGTTCAAGTTAGTGATCACGTAGCCCATTACGTGAGTCACCATGTGATCTAAAATTGAGGCTTAAAACAGATGCTCTCTAGTAGATTTATGAGTCATATTTTAAACCTTGAGAGCTCCAGAGGTTTTTATTGTTGATGTCAGTTTGTTCTGAAGTTCGTCTATTTTTTGGGATTTAATAATTCATATTGTTTAGAAAACTACACAAGTGCTATTCCTTATAAAAATTCTGGAACTAAGACATTCAGTGAAAATTTATTCTGGAATTCTAAACAGAACTTTATAAATTGTGTTTCAACAAGGAACTGTTGCCATCAGTACAATGACCTCATCTGACATCATCGTCTTCCATATTGGAACTTCATCGAGATTTGAATCTGGATTCAATTAGAACTGTTTAGTGATAAGACTTATATTTTTTCAATTCTATTAATTTTTGGATTATTTTCACAAACCATAAGTCCTATTTCATGTTTTTATCTTGTTTTCTAGGGAAATAAATTATTTTGTTAAATTTACAAAGCTTGTTGACTTCACTCTTTTCTTTTGTTACATTTGTACGAGCCTACACGTAACAATTACATGAAGATGGACAAACTGTAAATTGTCAATTTATTTGTAACAAATTCCACTCAATGATACAATTCTATTTTATACTGGTTATGTCTTTATTTATATATATATATATATATATATATATATATATATATATATATATATATATATATATATATCCAGTTTGGTTTATTTATTTTTCCAAAGTGTGTCTCAGACTTACTGACAACAAGTCACCAGTTCAGATGGATCTGACTTGCAAAATACACCCTGACATATAGGAGAGTCAAAACGAAATTGGCTTTTTGTAGCCCCAAAATGTGGTGATCAACTTGAAGTTGAGCTGACTTATAATCAAGTATATACAGTATGTCTGAGCCATGTTTTATGTCATTTCCACACCAGACGGTAAATATGTTGTAATTTAATAAAATCATTTGCTTTGAAAGTACTGTATTATCACTGTCAGCTGCCATTAAAGATTTCCTGTGACATGAGATAATCATCTACATTCCCTATTTACATTAATTTTAGAAAGACAAAATAGATGAAGGAAAAGACACTCTCCCTATCGCTTCTCCTCACCACCACTAGGTGGTTGCAGTTCTGTATTTAGTTATAGCTTTTGCTCAATATGAGGCTTGACACAGTATACATCATATCTCGTACCTCTCACAAAGTTTAAGCTAATCTTGCAGATTATTGACCATCCATCAACAATGTCAGTATAGTCATGAGGGTAAAGGTATTTACTTCTGTTGTAATTGTTATTTGTTGAAATGTATTGATATTTATGTGAATTTGTCACAGTTGTGAACTTTTTTCAGTTGTGAACTTTTCTCAGACCTGGTGCTGATATTTATTCACACATGATTACTTGTCTTGTGCAGATGAACACTTATGATTTATTATTTCCTGACATTTTTGTCATTTTTGTCTTTTAGAAAACTGATAGGCTATGTCAGTGATGTGTGTAAAATGTAAAAGATTTAAGATTTAAGGTATCTGAGGACATGCATGGGACCTGCGTTGCATGGATCAAAATGCTCATCTACCACTATCTGCAATGTTTATGCTTCATGGTTGGAAAGCCCATGGTCCACAGTAAGGCAACAAGGACTAAAGACAAAGTAAGATGCAGCAAGTCCAGAAAGTCAATGCAACATATGAAGTTTGTGTATGAAGGCCAGCATTTGATAGTCACCCCAATCAGAAGTGATGCATCCAGAGCCCACAGAAACTATTATGTCAGGTTAGCTTCAAACTGAAGAACAAGGGGTTGCAGAGTTGCCGTGACAAATTCTCCACAGGTTGATTTGTAGATAAGTACAAATAGTCAGTCTGACTAGTACAAGAGGCTTTGACAAATTTACTGATCCTATTCCATCCTATCCTCTTATTTCTCCAAAGATGACTTGGAGCTTAGTGGAGACAGTCTGAATCCTTTTCTAGGCTGCCTTGTGATGTTTTACTCTGATCTGACAGAATACCCAGTGAGCATAACCCATTCAAAGTGAGTGCAGGGATAACCTTGACAACTATTCAAATGCCAATCCTACAATGGAGCTTATGGAATAAAGTTTTAAAGTGGTTGTAGAGGAATCTACAGAGTTCTGCCAATTTTTTTGCCAGCTGCAATCCAGGCCTGTAAGTTCAAGGCTTCAGCAGATTTGAAAGATGAAGATAACAGCCATCCTTCTGTCTTCTTCACAGTCAGTGAAGGTTAAAGAAATCTCTGACCAGCTGACTGATTAATATGGGACCCAGGCATTTACAAGGCATTCTTTTCTGAAAGCCAGCAATCAGTGTCATTCCCTCCATGCTGTTATGCACACATTCACCATCATCCAGCACTGAGTTGCCAGCATTGGACAAAAGCACTGAATATTGTGGGAGTCTGTAGTACCTTTCCTCTGTTTTATATGGTGGACAAGAATGTATTGCATGCTGCCTCCAACTTAGTGTAAAACATCATCCCTAGATTATAGATTTGGATTTGCAAGCAATTTTTAACAGGTGATTAACAGGGCTGCACATCACACAATGGCTAATGCTCTGACAGTTGTGGCTAACCTGGATCTTGTGAAATGAGATGCCTACATGCATTTGTCCACCCATAAACCACATCATGTCCTTCCATTAGCAGCTATTAGAACACCATTCCTGTTTTTATAGAAAATTTGATGAAGTGCACAAGAAGCAGGATCACAAGATCTGCCTCTTCAGCTTGCCTTGCTGCCCACACCTAAATTCAAGCCAAACCAGTCATAGCTGCAATAAAGCAATGATTGCCAGCAAAAGGAGAATAGGCAGAATAACAAAAGCAACACTTTTGGCCTCCATTCAACTTAGGCAGAAACATGCCTCTTTATTCCAAATGCAGTTAGTAATGAGGAAAGGAAATGATAATTTTTCTTGCTTAAGACTCCTAACATCCAATGATGACATGCCATGCCTGCAGGCAGCCTTCTGGTGGGAACCATACTGCTCCATATTTGCAGCGTGTAGCTCAACCTGTTTCCTGAGAATGAATGGGTGATCCAAGTTGTTTCAGAGCAGCTATGGATTTCATTTATCCAACCAACTCCCCTTTCATTTTCCCATTCCATGATAGACATGCTGTCTGATCTGGAGAAGATAGGAATTTTACAGAAGGCTATGGAGATAGTTGAACTCTGCAGGATTTTTACTCCAGGCTGTTTCTGGTAATCATGGCCAATGTGAATTTCAGACCAGTCATAGACCTCCACCAGGTACATAACCACACACAGGTTCAAAATGAAGATGGTAAGATCAGTCCAGCAGTTGGTAAAAAGAGGATGAATTTGTGGTCAGTTTAAACTTAACCAATGCATACTTTCACTTCCATTACACACATATACACACAAGTTACTTCAGTTTGGTTTCCAAGGAGCCATTTACAAATTTTGCAATCTGCCCCTCTTACTCATTATCAGCCAATGGACTTTTACAAAAATCATCAACTGTGTCATCTCTCTCTTCCAGGTAGCCTCATCAGCAATAATGGTATCATATCTTGACAACATCATCCAAAAACACATAGTAAGTTTTATCTTTGGTCAAGGTTTATCTTTTTGAATCAGTTAGGGTTTCTGATCAAATGTGACAAGATAGACCTCACTCCATCCCAGCATTTTGTCCATCTGGGAATATAACTTTTTGCAAACCTCAACCTTGTTTGCCTGCTTCAGTTGCATACATCACAGATTATTGAGCTCACTGAGTCAGTTTCTGATAGGAAGTGGATCTTGTGATGAGACTTTTTGCAACTCTGATCTGCTCTGTACATTGGTAGATTTCATGCTCCTTCACCACCTTTTCACATGCCCTTTGCAGATGTCCTGGCTGCCCCAATGATGCTCTTTTTCTGATCTACTTGTCAACAAATTATGGTATCAAATGAAGTGATGTTTTTCCTGTTTCAGTGGCACAGCAAACCATGGCTCACAGCAGGAATTCCTCTGTAAAGAAAAAACAACCAGAAATTATGATCTGCATGGTACCCAACTTGTACAATTGATGAGCCATTTGCTGCCCAGCTTCATTGGTGAATAGGGGTCAGCAGAGTTACCTCTCCATAACAACATTCAAGAAATGAAGACCATGGTAAACAAGCTTCATTTCTGGAAGGACCAATTATATGGAAAGGTAGTCTTCATTATGATGAACAATTCTGTGATGGTGGCCTACCTCCTCAAATGGGTGTGGGTGGTGGGCATGGATAAAATCACCATATCTTTGTGTTCTAGTTTGGGGTTTTCTTCACTGGTGTGTACAAAAAAATATAATGGCCCAGATATTCTGGACAGGTTTAATGTCATTGCCAGTTCATAGTCAAGAATGGGTCAGACCCTTCACGAAGACTGGACCATCAACCCATCAATCATTCACCATATTTATGCACTTTGGGGCTAACCAATAATTGATCCATTTATGATGTTCCAGGACACAAACTTCCCACCTTCATTGGACCAGTCCAGACTATGAGAGAAGGGCCATGGCTACATTCACAGTCAGTTTAGAGGGATTTGTAAGCTATGCCTACCCTTAACATGGTGTTGGTACTGAAAATAATTCAAAACATGAGGGGCCACAAATGCAAAGTGATTCTGAAAACCCCTCTCAGGTGGATCAGAGTTCTGGCTGAACAATCTACTTTATCTGGTAATGTTCCTGGGAAAATTCCCTGAGACCCAGCCTGCTTAAACAGCCATGGCTGTAGTTGTTTCATTCATGCCTGGACATACTACTCCTTCATGTCTGGCTCTTGTCAAGAAAGCCATGCAAAGAAGAGAATTCAAGCCTTCCGTCATGGAATCTCATGAGCTATAAGACCCTCCACTTGGAATGTGTGCAAAGGGAAAATCAGCTTTAACTGACTGCTGCAGACAGGATATGTCTTGCTGCTGGTCCATAGTGACCCAGCTGGGCCTTGTACACAGCCCAAAAAATCAAAGCTGATCATCCTCACTAGCGTGTCTTCCATGATACTGGTCAAAGTCTTAGCACTGAGGGAGGGAACCATGCACTGGCTGTTTTCCAATATCACCCATCATCACCAAGGTGATAAATAACATGTCATATTTGTGCATATCTCCTGTTTATTTGTACCAGGTAAATAGTGGATTTTAATCATAGATTTTTATCTTGCCAAATTATTGGGGCTGCCAATGCCACCCCAGTTCCAATGCCCCTGAGGCTGTGTTTTTGACAGTCACTCACTACCTTCCCATCTTTCATTCTTTGACACACCAGAACAAAGGCATATTTGTCATAGATGTGGTACAAAAGGTGGTCCAGGTAGATACCATTTACAGCAGTGCTAATTTTCATAATACTGACCTGTCAAATAGTCTTTGTTCTTAAAAAAAGATGATGACTGATATGCATGGGCTCATGACATGGGGAGGAGAATGGGCCTGTCTTCTCCCAGTCAAGACATTTCTAGAACATTCTGGAATGTTTATCTATGAGAGAATAAACTGCTATTATATGGGTGAGAGAAATTCCATCCCAGAATAGGTAAGCTATGCAATGGTGACAAGAAATTTCATCATTCAACTTAATTGTATCCCTCTCCAACACACTACATTTTCTTTAACAAGCATCTCTTGATTTACCTAACTCTAAATGAATTTGATTGTTACAACTTATTCAATTTAGTCTAAAGGGTTCTCCCACAGTAGTGTTCAAAACACAAAATCACCCTAACAATTGTCAGTCAGTTAAGTAATCTGTGGTTGTGGTTGTGTAACTGCCTTTACCATTTAATCAATTATATGGATATAGTTTTACACGATTATTAAGCATGACTGTTGACATAGGCTACAGGTTATTGTTATATTTTGTGGTATCTAGAAGGGTATCTAGAACTCTTTTTTTCGTAAGATTGTTGAAAGTCATGTATTTGCATAGATGTCCATGCCAAGTGGCTGGGGAGTAAATAAAAAAATCATGTTTATCTTATGACGTGTTCTGGGATGTACACAAAGTTTTTGCCATAGTTAGCATTTTGCTTTATTTACTACCCACAGATATGTTAGATCTTTTTTCTTTCCAGACTTGATGTCACCTCTCTGTTGACTCCCCCAGTGGTTGCAGACAAATGGGAGCTTCCTCACAGCTGTTTGCGCTGTGGAAGAGTTCTGGGCAGTGGTGCTTTTGGACAGGTCCTTAAAGGCCGAATCAGCTGTAGCATAATTCTACATAGAGGGATCAAAATCCCTGATGATCTCATACCAAAAGGGACACACTTCCCAGTGGCCATAAAAATTGTACATGGTATGGGTTAGTTTATTGTAGTGCATCTGTCATTTTTTTTGTCCCCACTGCAATAGTAGAAATGGGCATATAACTCTGTGCTGCTGTCCATCCATATGACTTTTAGTCCACACATCCATCTGAATCCATTTAGCAACAAACTATTGGACTTTGAACAATCAAAAAACATTACACACTTTATCATAGTCATTAGATTTTCAGGCCATTACAGCATTTTTTAAAAAGTTTTTTATTTGTGAATTCAGATGTACACTTTTTTTCACAAAAGTCTTGTTGGCACAATAAAGCAGATTTCAAAATGAAATTTTTTAGGCATTTGCATTTATCAAGAAGATGACTTGTAAAGATTTTCAAATCATTACAGCAGGTTTTTAAGGGTCTTTTTTTACATGTTTTCAACTTCTGTCAAACACAAGTAGCTCAAGATTTGGCTGTTTACAAGTTGACCATCTCAGCAGATGTGACAGCAGCAGGAAGCAACTGAAAATCAATCCATTTTTCAAAAGAGAATAAAGTATTCTGATTTGTTGGAGAGAAAATTCTAGCGGTTTGAAATTTAAATGACCTTGGCATGTACATGTGCATATATAATGAACTATAAATATACTTTATCTTTCCTTACATAATTGTTCAAGTATTTTTTTTATTGAATTCAGACACATAATGATCTGTAACAAAATGACTAAATATTATTCTTCTCTGTGCATATTTTCAATGGAATTATTATGGATTCTCTTGTACAGATGCAATGAGATCGGGCAGTAAGTACATGTATCGATACTTTAACTATTCAAGCTATACATTAGACATGTAGCTCCATATGGACCAATGTGTGGTTCTCTGAATAAAGTAAAATATTATGTATGCAATCTCTGTTTTCATTACAGGTGTATTTCTCATTTAATATGCATTGATTTAAGATGGTTACTGTGCCAGTGAAGTTCATAGTTTTTCACCCACTTCTATCACCACAACCCCCCAGGACCCTTTTTCTTTTTGTGTGAATCATTTTCTTCACCTAAGTGACTTGGCTGATTCAAGGATGGTATTGTACATAGGTACATAGCACAGTGACATTTGTTGGACCCAACCATCATGCAAGGGTTTCACTGTTATTTATTTAGTAATTGGTCATGATTAATAATGATCACATGGCTTGTGTATAATGTCCACTGTTTGTCAGGTCATTCCAAAATTTGCAACTGTCAGGATTCATGTTTGGAGCCCTGGGTCAAGGTCAAGTGGTCTAAGGTGCCTTTACAGATCACTGACATCTCACTTCTATCTGGGTTCGAGTCTCAGGCTTGGCCAACATGGGTGTGTGAGAAAGCTTTCCAGCAGCTTCCCATGGGTCAGTGGTTCTTCCCTGGATATTTTGGGGTTCTTCCTCCACCAGATATACTGGCCACCCTGTATAGCTTCTCAGTGTGTTGAAAAATTGCATTAAACTCAAAACAACAAAAGAAACAACTTTTGGATTAAAAAATCTTACCTTCTTTTCAAAAAATTTAAATGTCTAACAAATGAAGTATGAACCCCAAAACTGTAAACATCAACTGTACTGATTTGCCAAATTAAATACTAACATAAGTCAGTACCCAACACATTTAGCTTTCATACTTGTCATATAAGGGAACATACAAGAGAACTGATAATCCAAACTTATAGTCCTGGTTTTAAAAAACAGAAATACCACATTCAACGTTACATTTGCACATCAGCACACACCCACACCCCCATTTTTTGTTTATCAAAATGGATAAATGTATTCTTGCCAGTGGACATGTCCCTTGATCCCAGCATGCTCATGAGGTGAAAGCAACTGCTAAAATTGACCTTGATAACATCTTGCCATTGGACATGTCCTTTGATCCCAGCATGCTCATGAGGTGAAAGCAACTGCTAAAATTGGCCTTGATAACATACTTTTGATGGTACATACCACCATGATTGCCTTGGGGAAAATCAATCTCGTAAATAGATCTTACATGTGTTTTACTAAGTGCAAGTATATTGGTAGAAAAAGAATGAACCTCAAAAGTGAATAGTTTCAAACACAAACAAAGGAAAATAACTCATGAATTTTATCCCTGCTTTGACATTAATTGCTTTAATGCTTTTGGAAACATTTTATCCCAATGCTTGGTGATATAGTGTATGGATCAGTGCAGGGTGGTGTAGGGGAGGGGGGGCAGATTATCTCCCTTTGTTTTCAGTTTAAACAGTGCTTAAAATGGTACACTTTCAAGTGAAAATCAAAGTTCAAGAGCTAACCAATGAACCAATCCTTTTTAACCCCCATTAAAAAATCTGTTTCACCCTTGGAATGGTTATGTTCATTTCTTATCTAAAGGGGGTATACCTTTGCTCTAAGATTGTGGGATGTGTATATGATTTATATATTATTATAATGGTACATAGGTTAGCATAAAAAGTTAATTTCTTTTTGTGAGACATACATTTAAGAAAATTCTCCTATTTTTTTATATTTTAGAAAATACAGATCAGCAGTATGTGAATGATTTTCTGAAGGAAATCAAAATGATGAAAGCCATTGGTTACCATAGAAATATAGTCAGCATGATTGGATGCTGTACTCTGCGTGAGCCATACTGCCTGGTTGTTGAGCATGTGCCATATGGTGACCTTCTCTCATATCTCTGTAAAATCAGGGCGATACTGCACCAGGTTTGAAATTCTATTCATTTTATATCTCCATACTGTAATTTTCTTGTACAAATCTAGGTAGAGCTACTTGTATGTCAGTGCTGTAAAAGTATTCACTGAGAGTAAATTGCAATGCTTTTGTACAGGTCTCCCTCATTATAACACTACTGGCAGTCACAGAGCAAATTGCAGTGTTTTTGTACAGGTCTACATCATTATAATACTGTTCGTGGGAGTCATAGAGTATATTGCCTTATAGTATACTATCTTATAATTAAGTACTTCATACGTATAATTTTACTATGATCTAATGAAATGGCATACCAATCTTTTCAAAACTTTGATACTGTTAAATTCCTGGAAGATCTGAAACAGATTCCATGGAATACAGTCCAAATCTTTGAAGATATTGATAATATTATAGATACTTGGACAGATCTGTTCATCAGTATAGTGAACAAACATGCCCCTTTAAAAACACATAGGATAAAGAAAGACCACCAGCCAGGCTGGATCTCCCCAGAAATTTTAAAAGCAGTAAAGCAAAGAGACCAACTAAATCAGTAGGAAATCAAACTGAATATAGAGTTTGGAGAATAAAGTTAACAAAATGATACATCAAGCCAAACAAGCGCACTACATAAAAGTGCTGGATAAAAACCAAAATAACCCAAAACCTATCTGGAAAGTGTTTACTGAGTTTGGTGCAGGAAAATGTAAGAGTAAAACTGAAATTTTATCCCTCAATCATGAGAGCATTTATACCGATAATCCAACAGACATCTCAAATATTTTTAATCACATTTTCGTTCAAATTGCTGAAAAACTTAAAGAACCCAGAACTTCATCTGATCATCTGGAACTCAAACATTTCTGTGCTAAAAAACTGCCAAACAATATAAAGTTTGAAATTCCTGAAATGAGTCCAGAATTTGTGTTGAAATATATTAAAAAAATGGATGATTGTAAAGCTGCAGGACTTGATATGATTGGACCAAGGCTACTAAAGGTAGCTACACCTGCAACTGTAGAGAGTATAGCTTTCATTTGCAATGAAAGTATTAAGTCTGATAAATTTCCACAAACATGGAAATCTGCCAAGGTTACACCATTGCATAAAGCAGGAACAAAAGATGATGTAAATAACTACAGACCCATCTCTATCCTTCCTTGTCTCTCCAGATTACTAGAAAAACATGTACATGATTCTTTTCTCAACTATTTGAACACGTATGATCTTATTCATGATAATCAGTCTGGCTTTCAACAGAATCACTCCTGTGAAACTGCACTTGTATCTTTGATTGATAAATGGCTGAAAGCATTAGATCAAGGAGAAATCGTAGGCATTATTATGGTTGATTTTCGTAAAGCTTTTGATCTTGTAGATCATGAAATTTTGCTTGAAAAACTGAAAATCTGTCAATGCAGTGTAAACTTCCTAAACTGGTTTACTTCTTTCTTAACCGACAGAGTGCAAAAAGTATCTTTAAATGGTCAACTCTCTGAAAGTAAAAATATTAATTGTGGAGTACCACAGGGCTCTATCCTTGGACCTCTGTTATTCATTCTTTTCATCAACAACTTACCTCTTAAGATTAGAACTTCAATTTCTTCCACTGACCTCTATGCAGATGATACTACACTGTCTGAGATGGGTAAAACCAAAATGGTACTTGAAAATAACTTACATGATGCTCTCAACAGACTTCAAGTATGGTGCAAAGAAAACAGTATGATCATAAATACAGAAAAAATGAAAGCCCTACTAGTTACAATGCAACAAAAACGAGCAAGGCAAGATAGCGACAAACTACAGGTTCTATCTGACAATGTGAGCCTTAATATGACCTCTCAGGATAAAATTCTTGGTGTATTTATATATAATGATCTTACCTGGTCTATTCACATTAAACACGTTTCAAAAAAGGTTAATTCTTACCTTTGGCTACTGAGAAAAATCAAAACATACATTCCTCTTCAGTATAGGGTCATCTTTTATAAAAGTTATATTCAGCCATATCTGGACTGTTGTAATGTAATTTGGGGTAATACTTCTAATTCAAACATAACAACACTTTTAAGACTCCAAAAGAGGGCTTTCCATTTAATTCTAGATCAATGTATAGACAATTTCCAGGATGCAATGAATAATGTAAAGATTTTAACAATACATGAAAGAATATTTCTTAGAAAGGCCAAATTGATGTATAAAGTATCCAGAAATGCCATTCCTATCTATCTAAGCAATATCTTTCACCAAAGAGATGCTGATGGTACTCCAAATTTAAGGTGCATAAGAAGCAAAATTTACATTATACCAAGGCCAAAGAAAGAATTGTTTAAAAAACGTTTTCAATATACTGGTCCACTGGTATGGAACAACATTCCCAGTGACATAAGGCAGGCTCCTTGCATTTCTTCTTTTCATAATCAATATCTCAAATGGATGAAATCTTTAGAAAATTGAACAGTTCTAGTACAATAAATACTGCCTGCTTTTCTGTAATTTTGTATCATTTTCACAGTTGAATTTTTCAATGCAGGATGATATTATATATTTTATATATGTTTACATATTCACAGATGCCTATGCATGTGTTCCAGGTTTGATACTTTGACTTTTAAAATCACTTAATTATTTAGTGTCAAGCCAGATTCTTCACATCATGTTGTATATACTGTATATATTGTACATAACAGATAAAAGGCCTCAAGGTAGATTAGTTCTGTAACTAATTGAGTTACCTTCTCTAAATAAAGTCTTTACAGTATTATTATTATTATTATTATTATTAAATTATCCCCATCTCACAAAGTGAAAAAACCTGGGGGATTTCTGTCTTTTTGTGAGAGAATGATGAAATAGCTTCATTTTAGTCACTTAATAGTTTTAACATTTTAGCACATAAGAATTGAAGTAATGTAGTACAATTTGCTCTGTAAGATTTTCTATGTACAACAAGACACTGTAAGCCTAATGTCAGAATAAGGTTATATTATAGAAAGATACAAAGAAAATTAGAATCTTGGATTATACAGCTCTTCCTTGATAGCACACCTCTCCCTTGAAAACACACCTCTTCCTTGATAGCATACCTCTCCCTTGATAACACACTCCCTGAAAACGTTTGAATCCATTTACACAAATAATGTGAGGTCAGGTATGGATCCCATTTTTTACTAGAAAATTCCAAAATTTTGACCCCTATTTGTTGAATGCAAAGAAAAATCACACTCAAAATTGGTAACTGAAACCTTGATATATCACTCATTTTATTGTCAATAACGTTACATAATACCTGGAAATTTAAATCAACATTATGAAATTCTCAACTTTTAATAAGAAGTCAGAGATGGTGTTAAATTTTCTTTACAAACAAACATTCTTAGTACTCTGTAAATAACAAATATTCAATGAAATTACAATCAATGAAAATGTCACTAATGTCTACTGGAGACAGCACTTGAATAAATAAATACCAATTAAGTCAGTTTTGTCAAGTTAAATTCATATTTTAGTTCTGTCCTTTAATTCAGTTTAAGTGTAATCATAAATGTAATGTGCCCTTTTTGTATTCAAACATAAAATATGGCACTCTGCCATAACCTGAAAGCATTTCTGTGAGAACCCAATAAAGTACTAACCTTGGTTGGATATCTGACTTACGAAAGTATTTGTTATATTGTTGCACTGAAGTAAAGGCAGATCTGCTTTATATTATCACATTAACTATGTCTTTTGTATCAAATAAGGGGAAGGAATAAAAGAAAAATTAAAAGCACCTGCCAACCTTACAATTTTGCTATAAGTCTTATGAAAATGACCTTAAAAATACGGAATTAAGGAATAAAAGTACAAATTATAAAAATACAATTATTTTGTGGTACAATCCAGATATTGGCTTTCTGTGTTTGATTTGGACCTGGCTTTAACATTAGATACAGTTGAATTGGTCAGGGAACAGACTAACTTTACCGGAGACAATTTTAAACTGCACAATATTTTGTGATGCAAAATGGCTGCATATCAGGATGTTGCGTATGTTTATTTTCTAAAATGGCATCCAACAAGTGACATGTCAGTATGAAAAGGACAATAAACCTTTTAAAACATTTTAATAGTACAGTAGAACAAAAGGGAATGTTCAGACTCTTGGTGGAAAAGTCAGGAAGGGCTACAGCTATGTTTAATGAACATCTTGTATTGTTTTGAGTGTGTCACATGGTGGGAAAGATGCTTGCCATCACCATGGTCAACAGCAATTTTTTTTAAAGGATTAAGCTGAGAGATTCAAGAAGTCATAGAGCTCTGTAGGATTTGGAAATGCAGTTGGAGAAACTGCCCTTGAGGTGATTAAGATTTCAAGCAAACCTTACAAACTTTTGAGTTGAAAACATTGTTTTCCATCACTGCATCAGTCTTGAATCATACTTATGGACATTAAAATGCACATTTTTTAGCTTGACAATAGGAATACATGATATTTTATTCCACTTTACTGAAAAGGGGTCCAGCTTAAGGAAAATATTGGCTGGTTTACTGAGAAGGTCTTCTTAGAGTTGGCATGTCTGTAAAAAGCATGCAAATCTTATTTGCATAATAGTTATTGGCCCCAGTTGTGTCAGGTCAGCTCACTTCAATTGATCAGTCAAACACTGTTATTGTGTACATAATGCAGTTAAAACTACCTTAAATTAACCTACTCATTCACAAATGTGATCATAGATAATAAGGCAACCGATCAAAATGAATACTTGGTCAAATAAAAAGCTTTGTTTTACAGATATGGTTTATTGTGGTGAAACAAGTTTCAAAGTTCACAGTTAACATAAAACTCCTGAACTGGCAGAGATTTCCTCAAGAATGAAAAGAAGTTCACTATTACATGCAATGGAATCATGGTATCAGTATTTTATTAACAGAACAAAATAAAGTTAGTTTCAATGTTGACAGTTGTTTCATGAAATAAATGTCTCTAGTTTTTGAAAAAAGAAATCTTTACAACAGAAAGAAGTGACATAATATATGTTTTCACGTACATGTGAAGGTTCTTGAAATCAGTTGGAATAATGTTAATGATCATTCAGAGGTTGAAAAGAAAGGTAATTTATACACAAAAAGCACTTACTGACATTTATTCCCAATGCCATTATAAAACAAGTATTCAGCCATTTGCCCCACCCCCACAGACAATTTTCTTTAAGTCCAGCAGGGATGGCATCACTTCTTATTTTTTGAAGGTCCCTTTTCAACTTGTGTCATCACTGACATTTTAGGCCCCTTCTTTGCATAAGTTATCAAGGGAGAAGTGAAGTATAGTTATATTTTTACTGGTATTAGCTCAAACGCCTTTAGCACATATAGTGGTGTGTGGTTAATTAGGTATGTGGTTAGTCTGATTTAATGAATACTCATTAGTTCATGTCAGATTGTTAAATTGTCTTTTTTAACTGTGAATCTTCACAATAGCAGTTTGGTGTGAACATAGCCTAATGAGTTTGATTGGGTGCTTTAGAGCACAGAAACACATGTGTGCCATTTAGTGCAGGGGCAAACATGGTAAAGTACCTTGCCTAACGATACAGCATGGTATCTGATCTGGGCTGATCCAATGGTAGGATTTGAACCTGTGGGAGTAAAAAATCTTGTCTTCAGCATGACATATGGGAGATATGTATACCTTTAGTGTTTGGATTGTTTTCACTTCATTTTTGATAAAGTTCAGGGCCTTGTGGATCAGTTTCATGTTTTCACTTTGGAAGTTACTTGCAAGTTTCATAACTAAGGAACCATTCAAAATATCCAGGTGCAGTTTAGCATGAACCCTGGCTAAAAGACGTGGATGTGCCTTTCTGTGGTTTCATCTCTCGTACTTTATTTTTGAGAGAGTTTGGTTTATTTTTAATCAATTCTCCAGCTTTAATTACATTTTGTCTCAATAAAGAATTATTTTTGGCTCTCACTCTTTCTAGTTGTTATTGTTTCAGGAGCTCCTCTAGTCTCACTGTCACTGAAAGAACCTAAAGTGATAAGATGAGAAGAAACATAAATATCATGATGGCAGTCAGGGAACAGATAGAGTACATTCATTCTGTAACATGGATATTTCATCCCTTCCAAAACTGCTACATATTTCTGTTTCAGAGAGAAGAGGAATGTGTTGGTTATATCAACCAGGATGCTGACTTATTTAGTCCCAAGGACTTACTGTCAGTCAGCAGGCAGATTACTGTTGGAATGGTAAGTCTCTTCCCTCAGTCACTCATTCAAAATGTGGACTTTTTTAGTCCTAAGGACTTAGTCTCAATCATCAGACAGGTTACTGTCGGTAATGGCCTTAGCAAATGCGAGGCCTGATTTGGATCATTTTGGTGGGACCCCCTGGGTTTTAAGTGCAGGGTGTGTGTGTGTGGGGGGGGTGTCTGTGAGCACAGCTTTTGGAAATAAACCTTTAAACAAGTTTTATATGATATTGAACATAAATTTTCTTCCATTGCTTTAAAATTACTTTCTCTCTGTAGATATATTTTTAAAAATCACTAACACATGGGGCCCCTGTGAGTGAGGGGCCCAATTGGACCAAATTGGCCTAAGGCCGGCCCTGGTGACTGTTGGAGGATTAAGTCTCTCCCAACATGATCTTCAATATGAGTTGATATCACCTTGTTGAATTCAACCATAGTTGATGGATAGTACCTCAAATCCTTATTTAATTCATGTGCCTCCTTGCTTGTTAGCAATTGTTAACACATAATATCATACATTCACATATATATATATATATATATATATATATATATATATATATATATATATATATATATTCAGTAATTTGGGATTAATTGTTCTTAAATTTTATCAATTTTATTAAAGTGCTGTTTTTAATTATTGGGTAACATATGCAGACTTGGCAATTTTTAAAATTTTATTTTTACATGTTCTATGTATACTTTAAATTCTGATTTTGTTACACTGGTTATAAATGCAAACATTGGGGTTAATCATAGATTGATTTAATTCCAGAAATATTGCTAGAATATTGACCTATTTCATTCTTCCAGATATTTTATACAATACTTGCATATATATTTAAACATGTGACATATAAAAAAAATAATATTGTTCAATTTATTATTTTCAATGGAAAATCCTCTTACATTTACCATTTAAAGGGAAATAACTAGTTTCCAAGTATTTTCTGCTATTATTGTATTTACCTCTCTTGAATCTCTCTCTTCCCTCTTTTTCTATCTTGAACATCATTATTTTAATTTTCCAAAATATCCAAAATCTAAAAGGTGTATACCAAAGACTTCCTGTTAAATATAGTTTCAAGGAAGCACTTTGGTTTATGTCACTCATCTTCACTTATCAGTATGAAGAATCACATTCCTGTCATAATTTCAGTATACCAGTCTGTGAAGTTTGACAAGATAATCAGAGATGTTAATAAATTCTGTATTATTTAATTTAATTATAAATGTAAACCATGTGCATTAATGCAAAATCCAATAAAATGTCCTTGGATTCAGTTTTGCCTTATGTTAATGAGTTGCAGACTGTATGGAATATGAACACAGTAATAACTGTAATGATCCTTGTTTTATTCATCTGTTCAGTTAACTCAAACAAGTGACTTATTATGAAAACACAATGCAGTGCATATACTTTGGGTTTGACATATGACCAGAAAACAAATCCTAGCATGAGAAATTAATTATTCTGGGAGAAATACAACTTGAGGAATGAAACTGAAATTGTCCAAAATTTCATGAGATTTTACCTCACAATGATATGGAATCAAGAAAGTTTGTTACAACAACATCATTAATATAGAAGCACAGATGCAAACAAAAACAGAACTGATGTGTAATTCCTTAAATTATTACTGTATGGTTGACTGCCATTTTGTTCTCCCACCCACCCACTCTACCCCCAACACAGACATACAATCCTGAAATATATTGCTATCCTTGTTATAATGTATTTGACAGTAATAGACCTCAGCTGTAATATGATAATGATGGAGAGCTGTAGTATCATATCTTTATAGTTAGTAATTCATAACTTTAGAAATCATCCATGAAAGGAAAACAAAGTTTTCAGAAGACCCTTTGTCTTAAGATGCATTACATGCAACAATTTTTAATGGTGAATTAATTTTAAAAATTATAATATAACATATATATTTTGATACAAGTCAGATCCCACTGTAAGCTGCATACATCCAGATCTACCATCACATACTGTTTGTTAGGATTTACAAGTAGAACAAATCAGATAGACCCTGATCTGCTGTCACATTAGACAATGGTAGATCTGGCTCTATGTTGTTCACAGCTGGACCTGACTTATAAGTGAGTACATACAGTAGATGAAAGTTTTCAAGAATCATGGATGCAAATCACTGTTTATCAAAAAATCTTCTGTACATATTTGTGAAAAAAGCTGCTTTTTGATTAACTCATCAAGACCTATGCTCTCAAAACATTTTGAGCAACAAACTCGAGTTGAAGCTGAAGTTCAAATAACTTTAACATTCTGTCAATTTAATTTGAAGAATGTTAGTCACAAAACTTGTACATTTTTCTTGGATCTCTACTTGACACCAAAAGTTAGAGTGACAAACTTGGATCTCTACTTGACACCAAAATTAAAGCTACAAACTTGGATCTCTACTTGACACCAAAGTAAGAGCCACAAACTTGGATCTCTACTTGACACCAAAATTAAAGCTACAAACTTGGATCTCTACTTGACACCAAAATTAGAGCTACAATCTTGGATTTCTACTTGGCACCAAAGTCAGAGCCACAAACTTGGATCTCTACTTGACACGAAAAGTAAAGCTACAAACTTGGATCTCTACTTGATGCCAAATTTCAACAATATACATGCATCTTAAGTATCCTAGCTCAGTTTGAGGTGTCGAGTTTATGGATGTGTTTGAAGTATTGAGTTTGAGGTCTTGAGCCTAAGGATGAGTTTGACATGTTGACTTTAAATATGAGTGTGAGGTTTTGAGTTGAAAGATGAGTTTGAGATTTTGAACTTAACGATGAGTTTCTTGATTAAAAGTTTTGAAAATAGAGGGTAAGTCTTAATCATATAGTTCCCTCATTTTTTAAAAATGCTTTTATAATACTTGTAACAATCAGATTTATTAAATTAACAATAATTTCTTAATGTACTTTGACAGCTAAATTCAGAATCACTTAGATTAAGAAAGAAGTTATTTGCTCTAAAGACAGCATTGTACTATTGTGACTTAATTGATTAGCTCTCTGGCCATAAGGCCAAGCAAGCTTATGATATGGTCCAGTGTCTATCGTGTATCATACGTATCTGTCAACAATTGATTTTTACCACTCTGGTGTCCATATTTGTCATCTGATTCAGTCATACATGGAATATGGGTTGATGACATCAAAATTTCAGATGAGTGTGATAAAGAGTAAGATTCATACACATTAATAATAGTATCTTTCATCCAACTGGTTGACCTTGTTACCACTCTTGAGGCCATATTTCTTATTAGATTTGACCAGACTTTGAATATATGCTTATATTATCAAAGTTTGGACCAAATTCAGTAATGAACAAGATCCACACATACTAAGGATGTGATCATGTGTCTCACTGGCTGAGTTTGTTACCACCTTTCAGGTCACATCTGTGATCCAGTTTTTTTCAAATGTGGAATTGAAGCTAATATCATTAAGACATCGGATGAGTTCAATAATGAGATCCACACATACTAATCTGATCTTGCTGAGTTTCTTTACCCTCTGGAAGCTATATTTCTAATTTGATTTTGATCAAACTTGAAATATGGGCTTATATTATCTTGGATAGAGTCTGTAATGAGTGAGATTCATGCATATTAATGAAGTAATCGTATCCCTGATTATCAGACCTTGCTACTGCTGTGGTGGTCAAAATAGCAGTTTGTATATTAAAACAAGGAAGAGAAAGACCCTCCCCCTTTTGGAACATTTAAACTTTTTTTAAAGAAGTAGATAACATGTTACATGAATTTCAATACAAAAAGGTATATAAATTAGCAAAAAAATACACCTTAGGTATCAAATGAAAAATCTGTAATTTAAAGCTGAAAAAATATACAATATAAAAATATAATATAAAAATACAAAAGACACACTCTTCAATAAGCTAATGTTTAAAATATATTCTTGGGAATGAATTTGCTATGTTGGACTTAAAACCCAGATGGATGTTGTTTGCATTTCTGATCCATACCAGTAACCCCATTACCATAAAATGGTACTGCTATATGAAATGACTGCAGTATTTATTGTTTTTATGTTATCAAATGTCTATATCCTTATTTTATGACATTTCACATATTCAATGTTATTAGTCACATTATGTTAGCTTTTATATTTTTTATATATTTTATAGTTTGGTCATTTTCTGGCCTTTAATTAAATAAAATAACAATAACCCAATATGCTTTTCTTCTGAACCACTTCCAGATTTAATTGCCATCACTAACTTAAATCTATGAATGCCAACCATAGAAATTTTCTGACCATAAAACAGGATTTAAACAAAAACAACCAACAAACAAATTCCACATTTTCTTAATGTTGTGAGCAAGCCCAGTTTTCATTAACTCTCAATATTCTTAGCACCTAGTGAATATAGACTTAAAAGCATGATTCAATAATGGCTGCCCATGTGCGTTAGTTGGTTTCAATTTTCAGTAAGTTGTCAGACAAGCACAAATTATTCAAGCAATTACATTAAGAGTATATCTAACAATTGTTAAACATCATGTTGTTAATAAAATTGGGTCAAACATCCATGGTTCACCTTTGGTAAATAGTGGGGTGAAAAATGAGTTTTAAAAACATCTTATTCCAACCAATCAATTAAATTTTCTTCTCAGCTTATAACCAGAAACACTCTTATTTTGTTAGGCCTTATAGACAATGTGGCAAATAAGTGCTTCAAACTTTTCTTTCCATTGCACAGTTTTACTGCATGTTTGAATTTGCTTTCACAAGCTTTCATTTGTCAGTTATGCAGTTGAGTGATATCAGGTCTACCTGGCCTCTTGCTTTCATGGGAATCAAATTAAATGGTCTTGCAAAAATGGACATTTTTGTTGGTACTTGAATTTATAGATTGGGAAGGGTCCTATTAGTTCCAAATTAGAATTATTTTGAATGGGTTTTCAAATTGATGGTTTGCAGCAACCACAAAATTGATGTATCCAATGAATATAATAATAAACTCTCAGTAACAGTTCCCACTGGATATAAGGCTTAGTTAATATGCTCTAGAATTTAAATCAGGCATGTCTAACCAAAAGCACATGGGCCACATATGGTCCAGTCTTTCACACTTGGCAGCCCATGGCCACGTAATTATGCGTTTTAAGTAATATGTGCATAATTAGTGATAATGAACTGTCCTTGCCCATACGGCCCATGACTTTAGGCATTTTATCTGTTTTGGCCCCAGCCAAAAAAGGGTAGATGCCCCTGATTTAAATCATAATATGCTTTGTCACTGTTGGGTTGGGCTTTTTTGTATCCACTTAAAACAAAATTAAGCATCTGATTGGGGATTTTGGATATTGGAATGATTCCCATTGTCTTATTTGGTGCTTTCCTTTAAGATGAATGGTTTTTGCAGGGAAAATTTCAAGTTTTGACCAAAATTGTCAAAATGTTATGCTTGTTTACATATATTTATACATAGCATTCTTATTAAGGATACAGTTAAAATCATTTTCACATAGAAAAAGATGGAGTATATATTGAGTTCTAGCTTTCTAATCTTTCATTCAGCCTTCATAATCCATATGTTTCAGTTGTAAATGCACCTTAAATCCCTTTCTCCTCCAGGGGTAAGACCCTTTCTAGGTGTGCCACACCTGGATCTCAATTCTCTGATTACAAACTCATCCATTTGCCCACTGAGAAGATGCTGTCAAGAAAGAAGAAGAATATGACTAAAAAGTTGTAAAAAAGTGTGGAACCAAACTTTATACACAAAAACACATTATAACTCTTTACATCTTAGGACACTAAATTAAAGATTCACAAAACATATCAACATACTTTATTTTAAGTCATATCAACATACTTTACTTAAGTCATATCAACATATTTTATTTAAGTCATATCAACATACTTTACTTAAGTCATATCAACATACTTTACTTAAGTCATATCGACATACTTTACTTAAGTCATATCAACATACTTAAGTCATATCAACATACTTTACTTAAGTCATATCAACATACTTTACTTAAGTCATATCAACATACTTAAGTCCTATCAACATACTTTACTTAAGTCATATCAACATACTTTACTTAAGTCATATCAACATACTTTATTTACATCATATTAACATACTTTATTTAAGTCACATCAAAACATACTTTAAAATATATCAAAACATACTTAAGTCATATCAAAAAATACTTTAAGTCATATGAAAACATACTTTATTTAAGTCATATCAAAACATACTTTATTTAAGTCATATCAAAACACACTTTATTCAAGTCATATGATGAAAACATTTTATTCAAGTCATATCAAAAAATATTTTAAGTCATACAAAAACCTACTTTAAGTCACATGAAAACCTACTTTATTTAAGTCATATGAAAACATACTTTATTCAAGTCATATCAAAACATACTTTATTCAAGTCATATCAAAACATACTTTATTCAAGTCATATCAAAACATACTTTAAGCCATGTCAAAACATACTTTGCTTCAAAGGACTGACTCATTTGTCTGTATAATGAAAATAATAAAGATAAGGAAATGATTGATAATTTATAAACTTCTTCAATAGCACACATATCCCTGCATGATTATGTCTAAACTACAAACAGGACAATGAGGTAATTCCTGAAGAAATAAAATTAGCTGTAAAGATGGCCAAATAATGGCCCAAGTTACATCAGAAAACAGCTCATCATCACAAGCCTCTGACAAAATCTCACTATACTCTCTTTTTACCCATAGAAGCTTGTGAAGTCATTGCAAGCTCAAGTAAAATTTTCTGGGAAGTTTGACCCATCATAAACCTTTAATGCTGGCTGAGTGAGTTACCCTACCAAACACAGTCATTTATTGATCAATAAGCAGTCATTATGTATGAGAGCTTATTTCATTGGCTCATTGATAATATAGTTTTGTCTATGTATATTCATGAGAAATGAGGAAATCTTGTCACAGGCAGACATGTTATAAAGACAGCAAAGCAGATTTTCACCTGTGGTATGCAATGATAACAACAGCCAAATCCTGATCTGTATTCCAGACTTGAGGAACCAGCAATTCAGGACTTATTTACATTTCTTTCAGAGTGATTTGTTTGTTATATTTATTCAAATAGATTGGCCATATACATTTTAAAGATATTTGTATCTGTTTAGATGCAAAGCAGTCACAAAGAACCACATTTCGTTAGTTTTGTCTTGGAAATTGTTTGAAAAACCAGGATAAAATGATAATTACATAACAGAAATAAAGAGTGAATTGTAAGTTACACTACGTTTAGCAGTCATTGCCAGATTACTTGTGTTTCATATGCCAAATCAAATACCTAAATCCCTTTCCCATCAAAATGACAGGCCTACATAAGAACCCTTTCCAGGTGTGCTACACCTGTATCACTACTCACTTCTTGATGGAATGATAAAGGCTGTATGACGTCCTCTACAGGTGTCCCATCACCCTCCTTGGTAGCAGAGAGACCAACCTGGCATTTGAAGAGATTACTAATAGGTTTTTGAGAATAGCCTCTCTTAGTGGGATACTTTATCATAATGGTCTCTTGATCCAAATAGCGTATACTTTCGCATATGTGTGGCCTTGATCACAAATATTGTCAACCAAGACCCACTGGTCTAGTCTTTCCTCTTCTGGCTGACCTTTTTCCTTGCATAATGTACACTTGCCTTTATATCACCAAGAATAAAATTCCAAGTGATTTCAACAAAGGTTTTATTCCTTAGTCTGCATGGAGGTTTATTGATTGATGGGTAAACCTACATTTGAATCCATTTGGTTTGATTTAGTGACTTTTCCTTCAAACATGGTTTAGCCTGTTTATCTTTTACAGACATAAATTATCTTGTTAAATGCTTTTTTCCTAAGCTTAGGGATTTGCTCTCAATTAAGATCAAGATAAATAACGATGAAATAGTTCTGTTATCAAACGGAACTTTCTTTGTTATTTTGATCCACCATCGAAGACGGAAGGTTAGAACAATTGTATCACAGACTTTAACAAAACAATTGAGGGTAAAAGCTGCCTAGAGTACCTGTTTTACTGTTTGCACCTGTAATCAAGTAATAGAATTGTAATCAATTACTGCTGATTTCCATCTGTTTTGATACATGGATATTCAGCTTGTTTGGCTGATGGGTATTGGATTACAGCAATGTTAACTTTCCCAGTCAAACACACATAAAATGTCACAATGCTACATTACTTTGTCTTTAAACAATCTACCTAAAGTCAACTTCAAGAGCACCTGTGTTTTACCTATGGATTACCTACTTGATTTATTGTGTATCCTTTCAATCTAATTGAGTTTTAAGATTTGCTTAGGACAAAGTGTCAATACTTAATACCCCCAATTTCAAGGTTTGTCTCTCAGAGACTACTGGAAAGATACTATAAATCAGGAATGGATTCAACATAAACTTTAAATTGCTCTCGAAAGTAAATCCTAATTGCAGTTTTTTCCCACAATTGTGAATTTATTGCCCACTGTCCAGTCAAATTCAAAGGCTTGGTGGGGGTTTTCCCACTTTCAAGGATAAAGAAACTTGACATTCAAAAGATTGTTGAAGCTTGAAAATTAAGTCTGATAATAAATAATACAAAAAGATTTATCCTTATTGTGCATTTATTTGCAGTTGTGCATTATCTATAATTAAAGGTAAAGTTAATCACTCCATTTAATGCCACTAAAGATGAAGTTTTCTGCAAGTTTCATTTCTTAATTACTTCATTTACTATATTAAAAATAAGAACAATATAACTCAAAGAAAATTGCTGACAATAATATAAAAATAGCAACTGTGTCAAATTAAGCATACAGATTTTCACAAAAAAAGAAAATGAAACTAAAATTTATTCATATGCGCATATTTTGGGGTCTATATATGTTGCATATAGTTTCTAAATGCCTTGAATCTTTGTGTCAGATGGGAGAAGAATATGGATGAACACTACTGAAATGCACCTATCACTGGCCCATATTTGATAATAAGCCCATTCCATACATGTACAGAATTTTTACATATGAGAAAACTTTTACCAATAATAACCTCATTTCCCAAGTAATTTACATGGCAGTACCCATACCCACACCTATACCCCAACACCCATACTCCCATACCCACATCCCCACACCCCCTGCAGGCTTATCACAGGAGAAATGATGTATACTGGTCACACACAATGTCAATATTTGTCTGCATGGAAATATTGTATTTAACTGACAAATTATATAACGATGCAATGCATATTTTAGTTAGAATCAGATTTGTCTTCTTAAAGGGATGGATATTTCTATAAAAATGAGGGTACTTTTCTTTTATATTTTATTCCACCTCAGATCTCAAAACATTAAGTTTTAGATGGAAAAATACCCTGTCAAAATGGCATGTTCCATGACTAAATGATTACAAATGCTAGATCAGTAAGTACAACAATTCTCACTGTGAGGTGTCTAGATGGTCCCATTTATAAGGTGAGTATGGTCATGGATGCCATTACATTATCTTATAGTATCTTAATGTATTACTATGTATAATGTACCCCTTTATAAGGTGACCTCACATATAGTTATTATGGTTCCCTTAAATAGCCTTATAGTGAGGGATCACTGTATCACATTAACCAGTGTAGATCCAGATCAGCTGTCATAAAAATGCACCAGCAAATCAGGGTCCATGCCATACATTCCACTTACAATTTCATGTGAACAGCATATATTCTGGCAGTATAGCTAAAGCAAGCAGATGAGTCATATCTGCATATATGACTTTACTTTTGGGAATATGATCATCTCATTGAAATGTATAATAAATTCTAAATTAAAACTGAATTTGACAAAATTAAAATAAAGAATAAACATGTCAAATGATGATTTACAAGTTTTATTAAATTAATTACACTTAACCTTGCATGTGCCGTACACATATATCTGTGTACTGCATTACATGTATGTGTATATGACACTTTTAACACTGGTATTTTGAAATGATAATAAAATCAGTTCCTAAAATATGAAATCCAATTTATCATAGGCACAGAAAATTTATGCTGTTATATATAAGCTGTAACTTTATTGGACAAATCAATCTGCAACCAACTGTGATTAAAAATATATTAATTTGAGTAGACATTGCATGCATAAAGTAACGAGTCATATCTACGTATGACTTTGCTTTGCAAATATGACTCTTCTCATTAATAATAATAATAATAATAATAATAATAATAATAATAATAAAGACTTCATTTAGAGAAGGTAGCTCAATTAGTTACAGAACTAATCTACCTTGAGGCCTTTTATCTGTTATGTACAATATATACAGTATATACAACATGATGTGAAGAATCTGGCTTGACACTAAATAATTAAGTGATTTTAAAAGTCAAAGTATCAAGCCTGGAACATCTGTGAAAACATAAACATATATAAAATATAAAATATCCATCCTGCATTGAAAAATTCAACTGTGAAAATTATGCATAATTACAGAAAAGCAGGCAGTATTTATTGTACTAGAACTGTTCAATTTTCTAAAGATTTCATCCATTGGAGACATTGATTATGAAAGGAAGAAATGCTAGGAGCCTGCCTTATGTCACTGGGAATGTTGTTCCATACCAGTGGACCAGTATATTGAAAACTTTTTTTTAAACAATTCCTTCTTTGCCTTGGTATAATGTAATTTTTACTTCTTAAGGACCTTAAATTTGGAGTACCATCAGCATCTCTTTGGTGAAAGATATTGCTTAGATAGATAGGAATGGCTTTTCTGAATACTTTATACATCAATTTGGCCTTTCTAAGAAATATTCTTTCATGTATTATTAAAATCTTTATATTATTCATCGCATCCTGGAAATTGTCTATACATTGATCTAGAATTAAATGGCAAGCCCTCTTTTGGAGTCTTAAAAGTGTTGTTATGTTTGAATTAGAAGTATTACCCAAAATTACATTACAATAGTCCAGATATGGCTGAATATAACTTTTATAAAAGATGACCCTATACAGAAGAGGAATGTATGTTTTGATTTTTCTCAGTAGCCAAAGATAAGAATTAACCTTTTTAGAAATGTGTTTAATGTGAATAGACCAGGTAAGATTGTTATCTACAAATACACCAAGAATTTTATCCTGAGAGGTCATATTAAGGCTCACATTGTCAAATAGAACCTGTAGTTTGTCGCTATCTATCCTTGCTTGTTTTGTTGCATTGTAACTAGTAGGGCTTTCATTTTTTCTGTATTTATGATCATACTGTTTTCTTTGCACCATACTTGAAGTCTGTTGAGAGCATCATGTAAGTTATTTTCAAGTACCATTTTGGTTTTACCCATCTCAGACAGTGTAGTATCATCTGCATAGAGGTCAGTGGAAGAAATTGAAGTTCCAATCTAAGAGGTAAATCATTGATAAATAGAATGAATAACAGAGGTCCAAGGATAGAGCCCTGTGGTATTCCACAATTAATATTTTTACTTTCAGAAAGTTGACCATTTAAAGATACTTTTTGCACTCTGTCGGTTAAGTAAGAAGTAAACCAGTTTAGAAAGTTTTCACTGCATTGATAGATTTTTAGTTTTTCAAGCAAAATTTCATGATCTACAAGATCAAAAGCTTTATAAAAATCAACAATATTTGTGCCTACCATTTCTCCTTGATCTAATGCTTTCAGCCATTTATCAATAAAGATACAAGTGCAGTTTCACAGGAATGATTCTGTTGAAAGCCAGATTGATTATCATGAATAAGATCATACGTGTTCAAATAGTTGAGAAAAGAATCATGTACATGTTTTTCTAGTTACCTGGAGAGACAAGGAAGGGTAGAGATGGGTCTGTAGTTATTTACATCCTCTTTTGTTCCTGCTTTATACAGTGGTGTAACCTTGGCAGTTTTCCATGTTTGTGGAAATTTATTAGACCTAATACTTTCATTGCCAGTGAAAGCTATACTCTCTACAATTGCAGGTATAGCTACCTTTAGTAGCCTTGGTCCAATCACATCAAGTCCTGTAGCTTTACAATCATCCATTTTTTTAATATATTTCAACACAAATTCTGGACTCATTTCAGGAATTTCAAACTTTATACATTTATTGTTTGGTAGTTTTTTAGCACAGAAATGTTTGAGTTCCAGACGATCAGATGAAGTTCTGGGTTCTTAAGTTTTTCAGCAAGTTCAACAAAAAAGTAGTTAAAAATATTTGAGATGTCTGTTGGGTTATCGGTATAAATGCCCTTATGACTGAGGGATAAAATTTCAGTTTTACTCTACATTTGCCAGCACCAAACTCTGTAAACACTTTCCAATAGCATTTGGGTTAATTTGGTTTTCATCCAGCACTTTTATGTAGTGCGCTTGTTTGGCTTGATGTATCATTTTATTAACTTTATTCCTCCAAACTCTATATTCAGTTTGATCTCCTACTGATTTTAGTTGGTCTCTTTGCTTTATTGAAATGTACAATAAATTATCAATTATAAATTAAATACTGAATATGACTAAACAAAGAATAAACAAACTGAATATGAGTAGCATATTAAATCAATGACCCTTTTTGTGGTTCATACAACCACAGCAAAAGTCTTATCTGTTCAATACCTGTTCATATCCACAACTCAGATTTGGTATGCATTAGGATTGCTGTGCAATTTACTATTTTGTTTTCCTATCTTTGACATTATTCATTCAGCATATTTAACTGAATAAGCTAATGATTTTATATTGTAATTAATAGTTGGACATAATAACCATGTACATATAATGCCTGGTCATATTCCAAATTCATACAGGATAGCATGGCATGAATTCAGTAATAATGACATAATCATCTTCAAAAAAAAGAAATATATCTTCATAATCATTGTCTATACCATTCCTTTATCTGATTAAAATCAGATCTCCACTGTTCTACATGGAGATTTGATTTTAATCAGATTGTCCCAGTAATGAAAATAAAAATGGAAGAAATCATGGATACAGTTTTGATACATAACAAAAAGAAATGTCATATCCACAAACATTATACCATATCTGTGGATAAGGGTCATATATGTACTTTAGCTTTATCCTAGATCCTAGTCTGCTGGCCATTACAGTCTATGATGATAAATCTGGATCTATGCAGTTCATGGTAGGAAAATGTGGTAAAGTTTTAATATGACATAGTTGATTGAATTAAAAGTTGCTTGATATAACTTCTCATAAATGATCCAATAATACTGGTTTATCCAGGATTTCATGCTAGAAGGAGTGTGACTGGATTTTGAGAGACTGTATGGAAGTCTGAAGGTTACACCTCCCTAGTTTACATTCTGGTAGATGGAGAGCTATTAGAATATAATTCTTTCTTCAGGGATCAATTTTTGGCCACGTTTGTTTTCAATATGGAATTTATTCCAGTTGTTTTCCTAACAGATATATTCATCGATCATTAAGAAACAAACTCTGCTACCTCTCAAATCCAGCAAACCTGAAAAGATGAGAATTTCATCTTCCCATCTCTATACCATATAGACAAAGTTAAAAGTTCTTATCCATTACCTCCCATACCACCAATAGGTGGCTACTCATCAACTAGTCATTTGCGACTTTCAGCTTTCACTGTGGGATGATCAACATTGTTCCAAATTGCCTCCATGAATCTTAAATCTTTATTTCTATCCATCCATCAGAATATGTGGTGTAGTATTGTGTTTTAAGGTTTCCATAAAGAATTAGTAACATTAATTGTTGATTACTTTTTAAATGTTCAAGCTGATATTCCTGTTTTGTTATGTTTATTGTCTTGTTAGAATACAATGGTGACAAAAGTGTTCAAAATGCAAGAATCTGAAGGTCAGCAGGGCCAACAATCACAACACTTGCCTTGCTTGTAATAAGTGTATTTCAAAAGTACCTCAGAGGTTTGATCATAGGGAAATTGGTCTTTGGTCATACAGAAATATTTTAAAGGCAAGAAATAGGAAGACAAAACTTAAATCTTCAGAGTGGAGTATCCTGAACCTCCACCTGAAATCATATTTTGTGAGTATAATGAGAGGCATTCTAATGGCAACTCCATCTCCAAATAGCCCTCAGAAAGGGCTGTCAGCTACCATCACCTCTGGGCAGCTAGAGACAGACAGCTTGGTGGTGCTGTTTGCATCCATGCTACACCAGTCTAGTACATTCCTGGGGAGTCACCAGTAATGATGGCCCATAGAGTCAGGCAGCACATAATTCTGTGGCCAGTACCATTATGGCTTCTTCTAATCTTGATCTAATGCAAGACACTTTTCTGCATCCATCACCTCAGAAGCCCTGTCACTCTTAGGTTTTATGCTCTTTGCCATTTGCTTGCCTCTGTTGTTCAGGGGTCATATAGAGGATTTACAGAACAGTTAGCTCAAGTGGTGCCCTTCCAGCTCTCATTATCCCCTCTTCCAGCTTTTTCAGCAACACCGTTTTCTGTCACATTGTAGAGACGATGGAGGGCAGAGCGATAGGTGGATGCATCCCACTCAATAACAGCAGGCTCAGCTACAACCCAGTTTGAGATAGCAGCAGACTATCAAGTCATTGGGGCAATTTAATAAAAATGAAACAAGTTTCTCTTTCCATGAAACTCAACCACTACAGAGTTACTAACTACTGCCAATAGAAAATCTTCCTTTTTGATGCCAAATTTCTCCATTTTTATCAAGCTTGGATCAACCTTTCTCCACACAATGAACTGGTGAACCAAGTCATCTTGGAAGGGCTTATGATTTCATTTATCCAGTTTCCTCCACTTTGTATTCTTTTTCAACGACAGAAATCCCAACAGATCCTGTGAGATCAGAGATTTTAATGGAAGAGATCACTTCCTTACTCTTCACACAGGTGGTGGAGAGTTTACAGACTGAGCACTCCAGGGTTTTATTTAGTTTTTTCTGGTACCAAAAGCCAATGACAAGCTCACACTGGTTCTAGATCTCAGCCAGTTCAACAGATACATATTAACACCAAAATTCAAGATGGAGACTTTAGTTTGCCTTTTCAACAAGAGGGATGAGTTTGTGACCAGTCTTAATCTGGCTGATGCATATTTTCATGTCCTAATTCATCCAACTTCATGCACACCCCTTTGATTTGTGTTTAAATAACAATTTACATATTTTTTATCTCTGCCTTTTGGCCTCTTTCTCAGACAATGGGCATTTACAAAGATAGTCAGTTGTGTTGTCGTCCTTCTTCAGGACCTTTTCACTGATAGTGCTTCTGGCATATCTGGGCAACATTATTCAGATTCCTCTTGACTGCCTTTTTATGAGCCTTTAGCAGATAGTAATCCTGAGTGGTGCCCCTTTTCCTGTCATTAGGTCAGGACATTTCAGTCTTGACTGAGATGAAACAAATCATGAGTCAGTGGCAAGATGAGCAATGGCTTACAGGACACACAATACTAATGGTATGGAAAAATGGGAACCAGTCTGGAAATGGGTGAACAAAGAACAGAGTATATATGGGTTTGGGTGGCCAGGATTGGTTAATAATGTAAGTTATGTTTTAGGAAAAAGAATCTTTTGAGAGCTTATCCTAGTTGTAAGTGAAAAAAATAGACATTGTTTTATTGATGGAATTTCAGTCCTTTAACAGTCTTGAGTCTGGAACACTCATTACTAAAATTAGCACCTGACTCTTTGGTGCAGAATTGAAAGCATATGTTTCAAACACATGCAGGTCCAAAAAATGCTGCAGCTCATATCCTTTCCTCTACACAGAAGCTGACATCCAGGTTTCATCTATGCTGATAAATATAGGTTTGATCATGAGCACTCAGAAATTTTAAGTTACTGAATTTTTAATATCATGGTGTTTGCATAGGTTTACTAGGGAACTGAATTAGTACCATGATTCCTACAGCAGGCATTTTCCACTGGAGAAGCCTAAACCAGACATGGTTTCTACAGACATGTTGAGGGGGCTTACCTGTTGCTTCACTTCACTTTAGTAAATGTATATGTCAGACAATTCTGTAGTGGTGGTTGTTTACCTACTGAAACAGAGGGGGACCAATTCAACCAACTTTTATACATCCTGGTCTAGGAGTTTCTATACATGTGCTGCAAGCACAATATAATATTGCAGATCATACACATTCCTAGCAGACTCAGTATTTTGACTGATTCTGTGAATAAGGGGTGATTTTGACAGTCAGGTTTAGATCAAATATAAACCACAACATGGACCTCTATCAGACTTTCTGGCTAACTTTGACATGATGAGACCTAAATCACTCAAAGATTTTCCTAAATGGAATCATTTATTAGTTTTTCCTTGGCTCAACTCAGATAAGTTTGAGACCTTAGACAGTAGTTCATTGAAGCTGATATCTTGCAAGACATACTTTCTGATAGCTATAGCCTTAGCATGCAGAGTGAGTGAGCTATTATGTCCTTTCAGTGGACCCAATTATAGATGAGACTGGATCTATCTCAACAGGTTTTTGTGCTTAAACACAAAAGTTTTCAGTCTATCAGAAGCCATGGGCTAACATGCAGAGTCAACCTTCTGAAGTTTTACCTGTGAGATCTATAAATGCAGAGACAAGAGTGCAATCTGGTGAGTCCAGTGACTGCAGTCCAGATGACCACCAGAGCCATTTGAGGTCAGGACAATCTCCTTATGGGCACAAGTTTAGGACTTTGGCTGGATTCACCCAAAGTTTTTGCTCACTAAGCAACAGTCACTTTTCTCCTTACCTGAGTGTTGCTGTCACATGTTGTGTGACCATCAGTTGTGCTGTCTTTATATAGGAAAATGGTTTACCCTTTTCACCAAATCAGAGGGATTTTAGTCATTCTTCCCTGAAACAATACTAATGATACAGATTGGCTTCTGGTGCATTTCCTCTTCTTCTTACCTATTATCCTAATATTTCTGTGATGGTGTGTGTGTGTGTGAGATTTCGATTTTTAGTGTAGCTTTAACAATTTTTCAGTCATCTCGCTATGATGTCTGCAGTGTGGCAGTTTAAAGTGATGTCTATCATTGGGTCATCATGCCGCAGGCATGTAGCATCATATCCCACCCAGGACGTCCAGTCCTAACACTCATCTCTTAATGCTGAGCACCTAGCGAGGAAGCTGTTAGTACCATTTTTATAAATCTTTTTATATGACTCAGCTAGGGTTCGAACCCACAACCTCCCACATCCAAGGCAAATGCTCTAATCAACAGGCCACCAGAGTGGTCCATTACTGTGATGGAGGAAATTCATGCTTTTATTATAAATGATGTTTCTCTGAGAGTACTTACCTAATTACATTACTATTTAACCCTACCATACCTACCCACAAATGCAAAAATCATTATTGATGTATCACTCACCTTAAACTGGTGAACAACCAGTTGATAGATAGCCACCTGGCAGTAGTAAGGGGAGGGGGATGTAATCGATAAGCATTTCTTCTATATGGCAACAGATGGGAAAGACAAAAATTTTAGTCTAACACTAATTTGATTGGGTATGTATTCGTGGAAAAACATAATTTACTATACACTATCATTTTTTAATCAAAATTTATAAGAGACATTGGAGGTTATAAATGATTGGTCAGGCAAGAAATGATGGTCAGTGTTAACAGATAGCATTCTTTTATGGGAGTCAGTTTATTTTTAATTAATTTTCTTATTCACAGGAATACTTATCACAGAAGGGCTTTGTTCACAGAGATCTTGCAGCCCGGAATGTTCTTGTAGGTCAAAATAAAATTGTGAAGATTGCGGACTTTGGTTTGACCAGGTATATCTACAATGACATTAACAAGATCTATGTCAATAGGAATGGTGGCAAACTTCCTCTCAAATGGATGTCACCAGAGGCCATATTTGAAATGGTATTCTCAACTGCCAGTGATGTGTAAGTTTATTTATAATTTTTAACTTGACTGGTCATAGACCAGAATGGCTTTTGGGATGGTCTGTTTTCTGTTGTTCATTTGTCCATTGGCACAAGTTGCTTAATGCTACTTCTACTAAACTACTTACAGGATTACCATGAAATTTCACACACACACATTGATCTCTTGGACTAGTTGGTCCTAAATGGTTATGGTGCCATTCGGACATCCAGTATGACCACCACAATGGCCATCTTGAAAATTGTGTTATTGCTAATCCACCTTTATGGATGGTCATATCAGCATGGGATTTTCACTGAAAGACTTCTTAAGATACCTTGTTGGTCCTCAGTGACAGTGGTGTTGATATGATGTCCAATATGGCTACCATGGTGGCCATCTTGAAAATATTGTTATCACTGCTCCACCTGAATAGATAATCATATCAGCATGGGGGTTTTACTAAACAACTTATATCCTGTTGGTGTTAATGCTGCCAATCAGACATTCAGTGTGCCTGCCACAGTAGCCATCTTGAAAATCACTATTTCCCCCCCCCCCCCAAATCAATGCTCATATTAGTATGGGGTTTTTGCTGAAAGACTTTTTACAATGGCTAGTTGGTCCTAAATGAAGACGGTGCTGATCTGACTGCTAATATGACTGCCACACTGGCCATCTTGAAAATCATGTTATCACTACCTCTCCTAGATGGCTGGTCATACTGATATTGTGCTTTCACCACAAGGCTAATTATGATGTCTGGTTGATACCAAGTAGAAATTTTGCCAATCTGATACTGAATATAGATATGATGGCATCCATCTTGAAAATCTCGTTATTATTGATTTTCCAAAATGGAAAGTCATAACAAATGGGGTTTCCATCAGAAGACTTACTCTAAATGAAAATGGTGCCAAGCTGGCATCCAATATATCCACTGCAGGAGCTAATTTGAAAATCTTGTTATCACTGGAGAATATCTAAGATGGTTTAAACACTCAGCAGTTAAATGGACAAAATGGTCTTATCTTGAACTCCTGGAAATTCTTTTCAGCATGTAGAACTGAAGTCCCTTTGGACTAATTTTTTATCATACCATGAATTTATTATTTATTATGGGGTAGCAGTTTTCCCGGATTTCACGGATGCTATAAACCACCAATTTATACTCAATGAACAATTACTATTCTGTGGAAACAACAGGACTCCTTCCCCAATCCACAAATTTAAGTACTGATAAAAATGTAATTTTGATATGTCCTCATCTGTTCAGACATGAAAAGAGTAAGTTGACTGTCACAGTCTTGCCTGTGGACACTTCCATGAGAAACTGAATGAGTGCTTTCTCACAGGTTAAGGTGGCTTTAATTTGACAATTGTTAACATTTAATGGTCCTTCGAAACAAGATAATTAACTTATTATCTGTCTCCAACCAATTACAGTGCATCAAAAAATGCAAACATCACAGTAGCATATGCATGTAGCTGAGACTAACTTCTTGTTAAGATTAACACTTGACAACTCCTAAGTTTTTGCCTTTGGCTAATCTCTGGATTGTTCTTCAAAATTTGCAGTGATGCATTAAAAAATATCTTGTAAATTCTTATGAAACAGACATATTTTTATCTTTTGTTTTTCTTGTCAATCAATATTTTGTTGATATGGATGTAGTGTTGGAGGAATGTGTTCATTAGTAAAATGACATGGAGCTCTACTTAGTTATTGCTGTGTGCTAACAATGAAGGAACGTATGCTAACATTTAAAATCACTATCTTGAGGAATTAACCAATGCAAATATATTGATGTGTTTTGCTTGGATGATTTAAAATGTAATTCTAGCTATGAAGCAATAATTTATCTGTGTTTGCTTACAATGGATACTATTGCTTTGATACTGAGAGGGAAGTAACTCAGACTTTGCTGATGTTCAAATATGTAAGTACTGCATGTCAGCTTGATGTTTATCAAAAGTATGTTATCAATTTATTAACTTTAATTGACATCATAAGATCAATAACCAATAATATTAAAATTCAGTATAGGAACAAAAGACATTATAATTCATATGTTTCAATGAAAGTTGCTAGCACCACCTCAATCTCCCACCAAACTGTTAGTGTTAACTAAACTTTCAGTCACCCTAGCTATATTGTACCCTCACCTGTGCTACAGTTGATGTTTATGGACATTTTCTTGTGAGTTAATTAGGGAGAATGTATGTATATTTCCTCAATCCTTGGCAATTAGCAAGTAGGGCAGTGGAATATTTTAAAAATTTATGTTGCCCTCCTTACTCATTCACCACAGAGGACAGTGGAAGTTTTAAAAATCCTAAGAGGTTCTATTATTCCAGTTTAAACTGCATAAAGTTACAGAATGCCAAATTTGCAGAATTTGAAATTTGGTTTAAGTTCCAATGCTTACAAAAGTTTAAAAATGCCAGGTGGACTGCCTATGTCATAAAACTTTGCTCAGCATTTATTTTGAATTTTATTATTCAGAACATACAAATGCAGTTATTTGATTGGTTAGAATATTTTCCAAGTAAGCTTTGGAGTCAGGTTGAGTTTTATGACAGAAGGGCCCAGGGACATTAAACAGTTTATTTGATAGATGATGATGGGCCTACAGATTGTCAGAGTCTATAACAGTGATGGTGGGGTTCCATGGTGAACTGTAACATGTTGCCTTTCAGGAAAATGGAGGCTTTAAATATGATCAAAACTTCAAGTCTGTGTGATTCAGAGGTTTTTGTTTTAATTAATTTGGTTTATACTTTATTGAATTCACTACCCCACAGCTACATTATTTTTTTATAAAAGACATTTCTGATTTTTGACCTAGCTTTCAGTGCCAACTAATATCAACAATGCTTCTTTTGTATCAAATATATAAAGTAGTCCATCTTTAAAGCACTGTTCATGGGACCATAAAAATAATCTCTGCTGTAACTAAGGTCACCTAATACTGAGCTACATGTATGTCACAACAAAATTGTATACTAATAGTGCATAAAAAGAAAAAGAGAGCATTTAATGATGCCAAACCACCATATAACTGATTCTCATCAACTAATATTTTAGTCCAATAAATTTAGGTGCAATAAGGAAACAAAATTGAACCAATGTAACAGGATGCCTGACTATATCATGTTTTAAAGATGAGAATATGTGCACAGTGGGGCTTTGAAATAACAATAATAATAATAATAATAATAAGAGGAAGAAGAAGAAGAACAACTTTCTTTAAAGAAGGTGACATGAATAGTTGCATTGAACTAATCCTCCTTATGACCCTCTATTATATGAATATTTACATGTACATAGACACACACACACACACTCTGATCATAAGCTATATGTGTGTGTGTGTGTGGACTTAATTAACAGAAAATTTGAAAGAATATGCTCCAGCTAGGTACACTGTGTATATACAGTACAAATAATAGTGAGACAACAAAGCGGAAGGCTAGGGAATGTAAGTTGTAATGTATTTGTCAAATCAAACAGGTTCCATTTTTCATCCATTGAATTAGATTATAATTAAATGCATTTATAATTGTACTTTCTATAATTTCCTTTGGAATTCTGTTCCAAATTAATGACTCTTAATATTGAAAACTTTTCTTAAAGAGTTCTTTATTTGGTTTTGGGATGGAAAGATGGTTAGCTGAAATTGACTTAAATTGGAGGTGTTGCTTTGTTTTCTAGAATGAAATAGTTCATTGAGATATAATGGGGCTATATTGTTTAAAACTTTGTGCATCAGTCTAGCCTTTCATAAAAATATTTGTTCACTTACTGTTAACATTTTAATATCATTCACTACATTTGGGATGTTTTCAGCATTATCTATGATGAGTCTGCAAGCTCTTTTTTGCAAGCAGAATAATTTGTAAATATTCTTGTCAGAAGTGTTTCCACAGATTAAGAAGTGAGAAGTCACCATATTTTTAGTGTGTTATATAATGAGGGACATCAGTGTACTAAAGGGTTTTACACTGAAAGACCAGTGTATTGTTAGTGCACTGTATAATGAGGGACAGCAATGTACTGAGACTTTACAGTGAAGGACCACTGTATTGTTAGTGTTTTGTATAATGAGGGGCAGCAGTGTTCTGAGGGCTTTACAGTGAAGGACTACTGTATTGTTAGTGTGCTGTATGATGAGAGGCAGCAGTGTAATGAGGGGCTTTATGTGATGGACTACTGTATTGTTAGTGTTCTGTATAATGAGGGACAGCATTGTACTGAGACTTTACAGTGAAGAACCACTGTATTGTTAGTGTGCTGTGTAATGAGGGGCAGCAATATACTGAAACTTTACAGTGAAGGACTACTGTATTGTTAGTGTGCTGTGTAATGAGGGGCAGCAGTGTACTGAGTGGCGTGACAGTGAAGGACTACTGTATTGTTAGTGTGCTGTGCAATGAGGGGCAGCAGTGTACTGAGGAGCTTTACAGTGAAGGACTACTGTAGTGTTAGTGTTCTGTATAATGAGGGACAGCAATGTACTGAGACTTTACAGTGAAGGACCACAGTATTATTAGTGTGCTGTTTAATGAGGGGCAGCAGTGTACTGAGTGGCGTGACAGTGAAGGACTACTGTATTGTTAGTGTGCTGCGTAATGAGGAGCAGCAGTGTACTGAGGGGCTTTTCAGTGAAAGACTACTGTATTGTTAGTGTGCTGTGTAATGAGGGGCAGCAGTGTACTGAGGGGCTTTACAGTGAAGGACTACTGTATTGTTAGTGTTCTGTATAATGAGGGACAGCAATGTACTGAGACTTTACAGTGAAGGACCACAGTATTATTAGTGTGCTGTTTAATGAGGGGCAGCAGTGTACTGAGTGGCGTGACAGTGAAGGACTACTGTATTGTTAGTGTGCTGTGTAATGAGGAGCAGCAGTGTACTGAGGGGCTTTACAGTGAAAGACTACTGTATTGTTAGTGTGCTGTGTAATGAGGGGCAGCAGTGTACTGAGGGGCTTTACAGTGAAGGACTACTGCATTGTTAGTGTTCTGTATAATGAGGGACAGCAATGTACTGAGACTTTACAGTGAAGGACCACTGTATTGTTAGTGTGCTGTTTAATGAGGGGCAGCAGTGTACTGAGTGGCATGACAGTGAAGGACTACTGTATTGTTAGTGTGTGTGTAATGAGGGGCAGCAGTGTACTGAGGGGCTTTACAGTGAAGGACTACTGTATTGTTAGTATTCTGTATAATGAGGGACAGCAATGTACTGAGACTTTACAGTGAAAGACTACTGTATTGTTAGTGTGCTGTTTAATGAGGAGCAGCAGTGTACTGAGTGGCGTGACAATGAAGGACTACTGTATTGTTAGTGTGTTGTGTAATGAGGGGCAGCAGTGTACTGAGGGGCTTTACAGTGAAGGACTACTGTATTGTTAGTGTTCTGTATAATGAGGGACAGCAATGTACTGAGACTTTACAGTGAAGGACCACTGTATTGTTAGTGCTGTGTAATGAGGGGCAGCAGTGTACTGAGGGGCTTTACAGTGAAGGACTACTGTATTGTTAGTGTGCTGTGTAATGAGGGGCAGCAGTGACCCGAGTCCTTTACAGTGAAGGACTACTGTATTTTTAGTGTGCTGTATAATGGGGTGCAGCAGTGTACTGAGTGGCGTGACAGTGTATTGTTGGTGTGCTGTGTACTGATGGGCTTGACAGTGAGGAACCCCTGTATTATTAAAGTGCTGTCTTAAAATGGTTGTCCTTCCATACATCTGTCCATAATATTTAAGTGTTGTGTTTATTTCCTTCTGCACATTGTGGTAGATCATTTATGTTCCATAAACACATTTCAAGGTATGTTCTTCCATTTCGGTTATATGGCTTAGGTTTGGATATATTTAAATACAAACTCTAGAAAATCATGTTGATTCATGAAATACAAAACATTGTTTATACCACAATACATGCATAGAACAAAAAAAATGACTAGGTCAAAATCTAAACTACCTTCCAGCTAATTATGTCACCAAAATAAATTATTATTATTATTATTATTATTATTAAAAACTCACTCACCAAATGTTAACCTAAATTTAATATTGCAATATGCCTTTATTTTTATGAGCTTTGTCTGTTGAGTTTGGTCAATACTGGTAGTCATTTAACAATGTCATTTTTCTGTATTTGATTTGGAATAATTGTCATCAGGCACTCCCATTGTGACCTCAAACATTAATTGGTAATTAAACAAGAATTACCTGTAAGTTTAAGTTTGATGATAATTCCATTGCACCTGAGTACCTGAGGGATTACAGGAGATGACATGTGATTGGTTAGTCTTCAGAGCCTGAGATATGAATACATCGAATTCACATCAGCAAAAAGCACTATCAGTACTACAGACTGCAGTGGAGAAGGTACAGAAAGAAACCCTGGGGTGGGAGTTACTAGGGTGGGCCTGTAATCCCTCAGGTACTCAGATGCAATGAAATTATCAAACTTCATCTTACAGGTAAGCCTCGTTTAATTACCAATTCCACTGACCCTAAATGCCCTCAAGGTTACAGGAGATTTTAGAGTCAATGTATCCAAGAAAAAATATATACAACCAGCAACAAATGATACAATACACAAATAGTTTAATGAGGTCAAAGAACTTGAAAAAGAAAAACAAATGCACAAGGAAAATTGCATATGAATTTGAGGATGCAACTATGAAAAAAGAAAATGATATGAAGACAGTTATAAATAAAGAAATCAATGATCAAATTAAGTGAAATCACTTGTGAGAATGGTGTGACTGAAGATAGTGTTAATATTCACTAGTTTTTGATAATATTTCCTAAAGATGGAGTCATTTGCCAACCTGCAGTTTTAAAATGGTATTAATGGGCACTTTCCAGGCGACTGATTTGATCCACAGCAATTGTACTGACTGTCATGTGCTAGGTTGGTGCTTGGACACTGATAAACAGTGATTTTTCATTGCATCAGATATGACAAGTTCTGTGCCAATATTTTTGTAATGTAAGCAAGGCACATAAACTGGGATCAGTGAGGTATGAACTAATACATAATTCTGAAAGATGAACACCTGGTCTGGATTATTTAAGTAAATCACCAATGTGAATCTTTACATAAGAATCACAAATTTCAACATTTCTAATATCTATAAGGTGGAAAGTTTGCCCTCTCTGCCTAGTCAGAATAGCTAAAAGCATCACCAACTTACAAGCAAGTTGTTTCAAAGACAATGATGTGAGTGGCAAAATAACTGTTTCAAGTACTACAAAACTACCGTTACATCCCATGTAGCGGAATATCTTGGCAGTGAAGGACAGGAATGAAAAACACCTCCAAGAAATCAACAAATTAATGGGTGAGTACCAGCAGAAGTCTAATTGTCATATGTGACCACCAATGAAAGTGCAGACCTAGCCGTGTTCAGGGCACTATATGTGAGCCCTGGCTGATAAAATGCTATCAGGAAGTCCAGAACTATTTGGCAGATTTTGTAACTCTATCATAATGCCATCCATGACAAAAACACATCCAGTTTTTCATACAAATCCAATATTGTTTTTACATTGAATACCTCCAGAATGCAAGTACAAGGATGGTTGTTTCCCCTGAAATACTTTTACTGATGAAACAGTTCTGCACAAAGGAAAAACAGCCAGACACATTTTGGACAGTGAGTGTTTCTTGGCTGAGTCCTGTGGCAAATACAGCATTTTGTTGATAGTTGGAAGAAGGTAACCCTGATTGTGAACAAGACACAACAGTTTGGAAAATCATGGTTGGGTTGTTCAAGGTAGCACAACTAGAATGGCTGTAGCTTGATCTTCTATCTTCTGTAGCACTTTCCCCAATATACTGAAAAAGATAACCAAAATTAAAACTGGACCATAACAAAGAAAAGGCATGAAATGCATCAGCTTTTCAATTTGGAAGGAATGAAATATACCATTCAGTTTGACAAGTTAATTTGGAAGCAAAGAAATCAATGTCAACTGTACCCATGAATCTGACAAAGTTCTGAAAAATATGCTTATGCAATATGCATTCCATGTTAGTATTTATGTTCCATGATAGCTTATTTGCTTCTATATTAAGCTTGCCTGGTATATGGAAAATAATGAGGAAAATGTTTTTTTGTACACACCACAACCAGATATGTGTGAGATTAAACAGTCTCTTTTCTTGCTACCCATCTTGAACAAATAATTAACAGCCAGTGTTGTTAAGGCAGAGCTTGACATGAATATTTGGGGCACAGAATCTAGTAACTGTGAGGTAAGCAGCTTTAAGCTCAAGGTAAGTCATGTGAAAACGTTTCTCTTGCAAAGACCAATGTCCCCCATTTCTAATGTTATTGGTGTCATTATACCCAACACCACCAATGAGGGAGCTATCACTGTGAAGTACAAGTTGTGCTTGCCCAAGTATAACAGGCCTAAAGGCTGTTTGAACGTTCATAGACCACCACTTTAGGAGGTCTTTGTTTTTCACTGACAGAGTAACCAATACAACAAAGTCACCCTGAGCTAATTTAAGGTGGTGGTCTTTTTCAATTTCAAGAGGTTTGTAAAACAAGGGAGCATAAAGCACTCATTTTTCACTAGTGACTAAATGCCCAATGATCTGCACCATTTCATGAATAGTCACAGCATGCTTGTGTGAAGTTTTGCAACACATATCAATTTTAGTTACTTTATCTGCATTCAAGCAAACAGTCATATCTTGTGAATTGAGAAGAAAACCAACAAAAATTATGCATTGTGTTGGCTCCAAAACAGACTTCTCTCAGTGGATTGTAATGCCTAAATCATGAAGCAGTGTGGCTGTTTCAAGATTATTATGTTCACAAGCCTCGTAAGTATCACCCAAAAGTAAACTATCATCAGTGTAAGCCACATTACGGCATCCCATTTTCCAAAAGGATCAAAAAACTGGCTTAATAAGTTCTGTAAATATCCTTGGAGTGGATACAAGACCATCTGGAAGTCAAGTGAACTGGTAACGCTGGCCTTGCCAGATAAACTCAGATATTTTCTGTATCGAGGGAAGACTGACAGAATAGTATGAATCCTTCGAATCTACAGAGGTAAACCAGCAATTTTTGGTCATCAAGTTAAGAGCTGATTTTAAAGATTCTATTTTAAAGTGATGATATACTATATGATCACTGATGATACACCATATGATAATTGATGATACACTATATGATCACTGATGATATACTATATGATCATTGAGGTTTTTGAGATTCAAAATCAGTCTGTAAGTTCCATCTTTTTATGGATGAATGAAAATTATAGACATAAATTCTCCTGCTGTGGGATCAGTTGCCTCAATCACTCCATACTGTAATAATTTTGCAATTTCAAAATTGATGATGCTGATTTTATGAGGATTATAAATTAAATCCCTGGGAGGTGCATATCGTAAAGGTAATTCCAAAACATCAATTTCATACCCTTTGAAAATATTAAGCATGATCCTATCAGAAGTTATGAAGAAAATGGGCAACATTCCCCTCCAGAAAATTTAGAAGGTAAATTCTGAAAATCTCAGTTCCTGGAACATTATTAGCTGAATTTTCCAACATAGTATCGCAAGTACTTACAAGCTCTGCAGGAACTATTGTTGTGTACAATAATTGGTTGTGGCCTTGTTCTGCCTAGAGTTTTTGTGGGTTGCAGAAAAGGTTAAAAATGCTTGCCTCTTCTATACATTTGTCCTGTCTTGGAATGGTGATGTGATGGGTATGGGTCATAGTGACCCTGCTTGGAACTAGAGAACTGAGCTAAATGATAGTCAACTCTCTGGGCCTGGTTGATGTCTTTAATTGTTTGGCCCAAGTCATCCCCAAATTGCAAGTCTGAAACTTTGTTTTGAGAATTGCACAGACATCAGTACTGAGTTTTCAAATCTGGTCTAATGAAGAACCAGTGCCTATGAGACAAATCATTTTGAATGATGACAAGGAGGCAAAATGCATCTGCACTCTATTCCAAATACTTGGTACAAGGTGTGTCATCCAAGGTTCCTATCAACAAGGAGTTCATTGTAGTAACAACTGGCACCTTTGCAAATATAACATAAACATACTGAAATTTTATATCTGTAGCCTTTGTAGGTTTTGAAGTTTTTCCTAATTTCCGGGTTTCATTTGGCACAACCTTACTGGTACAGTTAATTGGTCTTTTGAACTTATACAACAGTTCTTTGACTTTATCAGCATTGACCTGGGATTGAATACCAGTATTCACAATGTCAGCCAGTAATCTAAAACTGGTAGGCTAATTTTGTTGTTGGACACAAAAAAGTCACCAAATCAGCAAGAACTTGAAGCTGGCTGGAAGTAGTGGATGCCTTGCTTGTTTGAAGAGGATTTCATTACTGTTGACACAGAGGTACTTGTTGAGGGTCATGGCTGTGTCTGCAATTACAAAACCTGAGTACGCAAACTGCCTACCTCTGACACACTGGCAAATGTGCCAGAAATATTAGCATCAGAATCTGAGGAAAGCTGTTGCTGTGATTCACAAGATATATTGTCCTGTTTGAATTCTTCATAAAAGATATCAGAGTAATGTTGAAGTGGGGTCAAAACCATTGCCCCCCCCCCCCCGTCGCTCTCAATAATGTCATTGTTGTAGAGTTTTTTCTTTAACACTACAACAGAGGCTGCTAACTGGCATGTAGTCTCAGCCTGTTGCTGCATTATTGTATGATATTGCTTCAACTATTACAGGGTTCATCAAAGTGCCCCTCACTTGAAGAATTGGCCTTTGGTGACAAAAACACTGGAGGCTGCCATGTTGCCATTGAAGCGTTTTGAGAAACCATGCATGACATGAAGGCTGCTGATGTCATAAACTCATTTACATACGAGCTAGCTGAAGACAACAGTGGCCCAGTTGTGATCACATTTTCAGGTGGAATCACTTTCAACAAAAGTTGGCTACCTTATTTGTGGAATTTGGCAACAAATTAGAGTTATTCACCACTGATTTTTGGCTCCTAGATTTGGGCATCACATTTTTCCTTTTTGGCAGAGTGTAAACAGTGTCATTTGGACTATTTTCAGGGTTTGTCTGTGCCCTAGAAGGAAACAGCTGTGTGACACGTCTGCCATTGTTCTTATTTTAATACCTCAACCACAGGTAAATCTTAAGTCACAGCAGATGACATCAAGTCATTCAACCATGAAATTGGTACCAAACACTGAACCATGAAATTGGTAACAAACATTCAACCATTAAATTGGTACCAAAATTATGGGCAAAACATGTCATATACAATCCAAAGAAATTGTTATTTCCAAAGAACATGTTGAGTCAGCTGGAGAAAAATAACAACAAAATCCAACAGGGGCTCATGACCTATACCACATTCACTTGGACTTATGCACTGACCAATCACATGACTCTACCTTATCTCCTGTAACTCTATGAGCACTCAGGGGCAATAGAATTATCTTAAATTTTGTATAGTGCCTTCACAGTATCAATGCACAGGTGATAAATGTCAACAATGGGTTTGTTCTTAACTTTAAGGTGTCCAAGTAAAGTGTGCTCTTCATGATCTCATTGTCCATGTTCATGTATTTCTAATAAATACCAGGTGTTTTGCATGATTTTTGCTCAAGGCAATAAACCTGCTTTACCCATGGGTTGCAATAGACCTTTCCCACAAACCAAAACTAAAATGTAAACACTCTTCATTTACACCATGAATATGCTGTACAAGTAAATTCAAAACTTGTTCTTTTTCACACTTTTCAAGACATTTTGATGTTTTCTAAATCTACATCATGTATAGATAGATGGAATAACAGATACATATATGTGCACATAGATGGATAAATGAATGGATATCTATTTTTTTTATTTATAATTGCATACCAATTTTTGCACCTTTAAGTAATCATTTCTATTGTACTGCCATAATTGTCTTTCTTTTGGGAAATGTTTACTATGAAAGCTCAGAAAATGGTTCCTTCCATTTTAATTCTACTGATGATAGACCAAGAGAGCTTATATAAAAGCTTGTCATCTGTTGTCTGCTAGCACAAGTTTGTTTTTGCTGCACCTACTAAACTATTGAGAGAATTACAATGGAATTTTAAACATACATTCATCTCCAGGTCTAGTTGGTCCTAAATGGTTATGATTCCCTTTGGACATCTAGTATCCACAGTGACCATCTTGAAAATCTTTGTATGGCTACTTCTTCTGAATGGTAATACAGTACTAACATTAGCTTTTCACAAATATACTGTAGCAATATGTAATTGGTTCTGAATGAAAATGGTTCTCATATAACCTCCAACATAACACCATAAATCGTACTGTCTCTACTATGGTGGCTTTTATATGGAGTTTTCTCTACAACTTTTCATGCAGTATGTAATTGGTTCTGAATGAAAGTCATGCAGATCTATTCAAACTTTTGTGAAGGAATTTTAAAACCAAAATTATCTGACTTTTTGGTCAAGTCAAAGTTCACTGCTTGCATTTTTGTTCTTAAATGAGTTTATGAACATAGGGATTTGTGAGCATGACAACAAAAACAATCTTTCGCACAAGGATTTTTAAGAAACCTAACTAAGGATACATCTTAACAATATGTTAATTTATACCAGTTCATTAACTTAAGTTGTTTTTCAAAAAAAAATAGTTATAAATTTAACCAAACTTAGCATGTTTTTTTTTTTAATTGACATTTAAGTTTAAGGATCATCTAACAATGGTATCAGATTCAAGGTCAAAGGCCATGTCAAAGAATTTTGTACTACTTTTCTAGGCTTCTTGTGTACATGTTAGTTCAAATTACAATAAAATGGTTTTGCTACCAAATTTGGTATGTAAGAATATAAGAAATGGTTTCAATATTTAGCAGTTAAAAAAGCTAAAAGGACAGAAGAAATTGACTTATGGATTCCTATAAATTCTTTCCAGCCAGTAGAACATCAGTCACCTGTGGGATGGGGACTACTGATCAAGTAAATGCACTTGTTAACCTCATGATCTAATGTTATCTCTTTTATTCTCTACATGCTTCAATTATCCTTTTTATGTTCTTGTGCAATGACCCCATCATCTATTAGTCTGAATAAATTCATGTAATTTATGTTCATGTTTACTGCCTCCATTTAATTAAAATCAATTCGCATAAAAAATATAAACAGGATTTCCAACCCACTGATTTACAGAAAGTTACTAGTTTATCAGATGTCACCATGAAAATGACAGTTGGTTAGAATGTTATATAGAATTGGTGTTGTTGATAATTTATGGACTTTTTTTATATTTCTTTAACAAGTTTTGGTCCAAAGAGTTTTGATGATCATTTCTGTTGACTCATTTGTTGTTTTTTTTCCACTGCTTCTCTTCATTATAGGTGAGATATGGCTACAACATATTTTTATACAAAAAATGTAATTACCCATGACATATCCCCTTCATTACAGAAGCCATCAAAGTGACCTCCTTTTGTCATTAAGTGAAGCCTCCTTATTCAAATGTACCTAGCACATGCATTTATAAAACTGCTACATAACAGTACACAAGAATAAGTATTAATTAGTGATAAACTATATTATAATTTGCTTATCATCGGAAATAGTCTTGACAAGTTACATGCATGATTCAAATTGTGAAAAATTGGGAGAACTGTGTTTGAAAAGTCATTAGTTTTTTGGCACTGATATAACAAATAAAACTTCCTGAAAACTAGAACATTTGGTGAACCACATTTCACTATTTAAGTAGCACATTGACACTGATATATTATTTGTTTCAAACTATATTACCTGTAGATAAAATAATCTCAATCATTAAACCATAGAAGGCTATGTCACCATTTATTGAAAGAGATAACCTTTAAAGTGAAAATTTTCATCTAAAATATTCTGCTCAACACCTTCATTGTGGTAGTAAAACTGCACTGAGACACATACCTGTTATGTACATTATGTGGCATTTGTTTCAGCAGATAATAACATATTTAAAAAAACAACTTAGCACAAAAAAGATTCTTTCTATGTGTATATTACTTTGAATTTTTAAGCATTATAAAATAATTTATGTTGCTATTTGTCTCCTAAATGTTTTGGTACTGGATGAATAACCCAGGATCTGTCCAACATCCTGTCCATGACCAGGTGTATGTTTTAGTCTTATCTACAATGGAGGTGTTAAAACAATTTTTAGGAGATGGTGACTTTTATTGTATTTCTATTTTTTTAAACTAAAGTATGATAGCATTATTTAAAGTAAAATTCATCACTTATAATATGGAATACATTATACTTAGGTGTACCACTCTACCAACAAGGCTTTTAAATGCCATGAAATTGCCTAAATTCGTGTCTACCTTTTTTACATAATAATAATAGCCATACCCAGGAATGGAAAATGGATTAAAATTGAACAAATGGCTCTAGACTAATCAATCTTGAAAGCGATGTTCATTTCTCCTGTTTACCTTCAGACAAACATTGCACTTTGAATTTTCTCATATCTTCTTTTAAGTTATTGGTTTATGCAGGGTGGCCACAATAGATTCAGAAAAATTCTACACTCAGATGTCAAGCGGTCATGAACCGTTCTGGAGAAACAGATTTGCTGGCTAACTGATAAATATGCTCAAGGATTTTTCATGGAGATTTGTTCATCAGTGAAAATTTTATTAGCATTCAATATACCATAAAGCAGCATTAAATCCTGAATAGAAAATAATATGTTTATTGAATTCAGACTCTTGTCATTGTGTAGGATGACAAAGAAAATGGGTGTAATTTGGTCAGTTCTGGAAAGGTCACTTTTACTAATATTCCAGTCATTTCATTAACATGCAGCAATTTTCAGAAAATACAAAATGCAGTGTTTATTATTCAACTCATGTTTGTGGGAAGTGGCACATCCAGTGACATTCAGCATACATACCCCAGCCATAGTCATCTTTTCTTCACAATCTGGGTAAGAGATGTTGATTCTGTCCTTTTTGGAAAATCTTCATTTTTTATCCTGTTTAGCCAGATGATGCCAAGAATCTTTCACAGACACTTCTTTTTGGAAGATTTCAAGTATTTGCTATTCTTGATGTTTGCTTCCAACATTCAGAACCATACAGTCGCATTCCAATAACATTGCTTTGGTAAATCCTAAGCTTGGCCTTGAATCCAAGTTGTTTGGACTTCATGTGTTTCAGTATATAGAAGACTTGATTTGCTTTGCTAATTCTGGATGCTCTCTCTGAGTCTCCATCGGTGAACACATTACTTCCAAAGTACAGTATGTAAATTCCTCTACCTCCTCTACTGGTTCATTATTTACAGTGATAGAATCACTGGTTTTACGGTTTTTTCCTCATTAATTGTTGGGTTGGTTTTTTTTGCTGTTCACTTCAGTCTTAACTTTATGACTGTCTGACTGATTTTATCTGACTTTTCTTGCATATCTATATGCCAAGCTGAGAAAAGACCAGTATCACCAGAATAGTTGAGGTCATCCAGTGATGAAGTGAGTGTCCAGTTGAGTGTAAGAGCGAAGAGGAAAGGTACAAGAATGCAGCCTTGTTTCATGTCTGTGTTTACATTAACAATCTGTGAGATGCTGCAGAAGTTTGATAATGTTTATGATCTTCAGTGAGATACCATAGAACTGGAGTATTTTTCAGGAAGTGACAGAGTGAAGGCTGTTGAAAGCCTTTTCAATGTCTATGAACTTGACATAGACAGTACTGTTCCATTCAGTTGTCTGTTCTTGTATCTGTCAGAGTGTTAAATCTGGTCAATGCAGTATTTCCCTTTCATGAAACCAGACTGTTCCTTTCTGACAAGGTCATCAGCTGCAGTGGTGATCCTCTTGAGCATGATTCTGCTGGTGAGGGATAGCTGGGTGATGCCTCTACAATTTTTTTAGTCCCTAAGGTTACCCCTTTCTGGTAACTTGACTATGATTACATGTTCTGTTTTACACTCAGAGGGAGGGAGTTTTGCTCTCCCATATCATTTGGAATATTTCTCTGAGGATCTTTGGGGTTTCTGTATCCTCTGACTTCAATATTTCTGAGCAGATAATGTCACCTCCAGGGGCTTTGATGGTTTCTCATACTTAAGTCTCAGTGATTCATCTAGATTTAATGTCAGGGCCCTCTTTGGCTTCAGGGATAATGGCAGTAACAGATGGGTCTAGTCCGTTCAGTATCTTTTGAAAGTGTTCTTTCCATCTTGCCATTTTCACCCTCTTATCAGCAAGGATATCCCCAGCTGCACTCTTCAAAGGTACGTTTTGACCTGTTCCACAATCTCCTTCAAGCTTCCTTGTGAGCTTGTACAGAGTCTTCTTGTTGTTATGTATATTTAATTTGTATTGTGTGATTGACCTTTGTCCATGATTGAGGGTAGCTGTTGGGCCTGCACATCTGTCTTATAGGGTAAACATTTTTTTCTAGAAACAAATTTTGTTTACAGTTTGATGGAAAATTCCGTTGTAAATGAACTAGGTCCAGGGCATTTTCTTGTGTCATAAGTCAGGTGACAGTCTGTTTATAAGTTTGAAGTAAACAGTATTATTTATTCCATATCTTAACATTAGTCTTAGTGGAATCAATTTTAATTGTGTTTCAGTTAATATTTGATAGGACTTAATTAAATTATTCATTGGACTTACAAAGTGTTCATTAATACTTTTTGGACTAAATCATTATTTTGGGATTTTTGTGAATTCATATAAGGACATTTTGCATTATATCATTGTTATCACATCAATACTATTCCAGGCTATTGGCAAATCAGCACTTTCAAGATTGGAATTCAGTCTGAACACAACTAGAATTAATTAACAATACTCTATAATCTTTTGGACTTGTGACAGAAAGGACAATTTGTGATTTAATTTACAATACTGTAAATTAATTTTAAAAGATTTTAACTTTGTACTCTAGTGAAATAAATTACCTGTTGCATTTTCCCAAACTTGTTGGTTTTTGCTCTTTTCTGTTACTCAGCTTAAGACCATAGAATTGTAAAAATGTCCTGTCTGCTACTTGCAGTGAGCTATTCAGAGTAGTGCTACTTGTCACTTCTTTCTGTTTTTCACTTCTCTATCCTTGCCAGAGTACTCTTGGAAAATCCTGTCTCTCAGCCTGTAGTTAGCATTTCTTAATCTCTTTCCATTCTTCAGTAGCATTCAGGTTGACTGGGAGATCCATTCCTATTTACATGCTTTCCTGTGGCAGAGAATGTTTTCTCTAGCTACTGTCATGACTGTGTTCAAGGAATGGATAGTCATTTCCTTCTCATCAGGGATTATGCTGAAGTTGTTCTTCAGGGTAAGGTTGAACACTTGCTTGACCTTGGGATCTTCTTGTCTGGTAATGTTGAAACAAATGTTTTTATCATCTCCTCCAATTTGGCCTACCAACAAACTGTCATCATTGCCAAATCTGCATGTCTCTTGACTCGTACATCTTGCAAGGAGTGTCTCAATTTGCCTTTGATCAGCACATTGTCTATCTGGCTTTTAGTCTTGCTGTCTGAAGACTTCATGTCATCTTGTGGAATCTTTGTATTTGGCATTAAACATTAGTAAGATAAGATAGTTCATTCTGCAAACGCTTCCTTGCCACTTTTACCTTTAGGTCCAGGTCACAGCCATACAAAATTTGCATAGAGGTTTTGGTTTAATTTTTTCCATTAGCTTATATTTCCTAAATTTCTTGATGGATTTTATTCATATTTGGGATGAATTGTGAAGATAAATCCATTTATTCTGTGATGCATGCTTACACCTTTGACATTAAAGCCAAAGTCACAGTTATTTTGAACGTTTGTATTTAGATTTTGATTGTAATTTTTTTTTCATTTTCTGCTATTTCCCAAACTACTTGATAGATTTTTCTTCATCAGTTGCTTATATTTCTCTAACACATTTTCTCACCACTTTGACTTTGGGAGTAGAAGTCACTGTCAGAGAACTTTTGCATTAAGGTTCTGGTAAGATTTTTCAATTCCATTCCTAGACTCCTTGATGGATTTTCTTCATATATTGGATGAATCATTATGAAGCTAATACAATTTGTTCATTGATATACTTGTTCAACCTTTTGGTCTTGGGGTCAAGGTCACATATTTTACAGCAGTGCTTTAATTATGGACTCAACATTGCAAAATTTGGTCTTCTTGTATGTGTTGTTTCAAAGATGGTTTATAATATAAGTATGATAGTCTTGTATGTGTTGTGTCCAAAATGGTTTATAACATAAGTATGATAGTCTTGTATGTGTTGTGTCCAAGATGGTTTTTAACATATGTATTAACATGAGTATGATAGTCATGTATGTGTTGTGTCCAAGATGGTTTATAACATAAGTATGATAGTTTCATATGTGTTGTGTCCAAGATGGTTTTTAACATATATATTAACATGAGTATGATAGTCTTGTATGTGTTGTATCCAAGATGGTTTTTAACTCGAGTATGATAGTCCTGTATGTGTTGTGTCCAAGATGGTTTTTAACATGAGTATGATAGTCTTGTATGTGTTGTGTCCAAGATGGTTTTTGATATGAGTATGATAGTCTTGTATATGTTGTGTCCAAGATGGTTTTTAACATATGTATTAACATGAGTATGATAGTCATGTATGTGTTGTGTCCAAGATGGTTTATAACATAAATATGATAGTTTCATATGTGTTGTGTCCAAGATGGTTTTTAACATATATATTAACATGAGTATGATAGTCTTGTATGTGTTGTATCCAAGATGGTTTTTAACTCGAGTATGATAGTTCTGTATGTGTTGTGTCCAAGATGGTTTTTAACATGAGTATGATAGTCTTGTATGTGTTGTGTCCAAGATGGTTTTTAACACGAGTATGATAGCCTTGCATGTGTTGTGTCCAAGATGGTTTTTGATATGAGTATGATAGTCTTGTATATGTTGTGTCCAAGATGGTTTTTGACACGAGTATGATAGTCTTGTATGTGTTGTGTCCAAGATGGTTTTTGATATGAGTATGATAGTCTTGTATATGTTGTGTACAAGATGGTTTTTGACACGAGTATGATAGTCTTGTATGTGTTGTGTCCAAGATGGTTTTTGACAGGAGTATGATCGTCTTGTATGTGTTGTGTCTAAGATGGTATTTGACACGAGTATGATAGTCTTGTATGTGTTGTGTCTAAGATGGTTTTTGACATGAGTATGATAGTCTTGTATGTGTTGTGTCCAAGATGGTTTTTGACATGAGTATGATAGTCTTGTATGTGTTGTGTCCAAGATGGTTTTTGACATGAATATGATAGCCTTGTATGTGTTGTATCCAAGATGGTTTTTGACACAAGTATGAGAGCCTTGTATGTGTTGTGTCCAAGATGGTTTTTAACATGAATATGATAGCCTTGTATGTGTTGTGTCCAAGATGGTTTTTGACATGAGTATGATAGGCTTGTTGTAGTTTAACTCATAACTAATGCAACTGATTTCATTAAAACTAGAAAAATGAAGGCAGTATATAAATATATCAGGAAATTAATTATTGTTGGAATGCCTTAAGAATGGCAAAAATACTGAAAATTCTGCATTTAGGGATTAAATTCTAGTCATACTTTTTATGAAGTGTATGTGTTGGTTTGCGCCACATTTTGTATTCAAGGGAAAGAAATTATTTGTTGACTTTTACAAAGCTTGTTGCCTTTCACTCTTTTCTGTTACTTATTTTGAGAGCACAGACGAGTAACAGTTCATTCTGCTCACAATGTTTTCAGAGAGCATTGTATACCATGGTCTTTCAGCTCATTAAGTGATGGCAGATGCAACATATACAAGAGTAAATTTCTTACTTAGATCAGTTTTTGTACAATGTAGCCCAGAACATAGAGACATATGTTTTGTTTTGTACCTGTCAGACTGACAATGATCCATGATAATGCTGATCTTTATTGGTTTTGAAGGGGAAAAAGGTAGACTGGCACACCCAGTGTACAACATAAATATCAAGTCAGACAGATTGTATTTAGAACCAGTCTCAATCACTTTCGCAGTATATGCCAAAGATTGTCTGAACTTTTATTGCAAATGAAATCAATCAAATATGTCATGAAAATTTGAAGTGGTTAAGAAGGATATTTACATCAAATTTTCTTCATTTCCAAAAGTTAGGTTAATAAAAAAACAAACCTGCATTGCTTAAATGTAGTGCCATGAAAATCAACAATAGTTTTATCACAAGTCAGAATCTTTAGAACAAAATATTTCATTTTGTGGAGCACGAATGTTTCAGTCAATGGGATTTGTTTTGTGTCTTGATTCTCAGTCTTATAGGCTTGAGAATAATAATGATGGATAAAAAGAAAATACTCATATAAATTAAGGAATATCTGCTTTTGTTGCAAAAGATGCTTGTGGTGGCCTGTCCAGGTCACACCATGAGAAAAATATGTATGCTGTGAATTTGTACAATTATTTTGAAAATAAACCTGAAAAGTTTATTCAGAAATAATGCTAATGAATATTATTTTAAGAAAAAGCAAATTTAGTTTAGATTTTCTTGAAATTCATAGGTATCACTTTATTTCATCATTAAGTTTAGAAAGTCTTTATATAAACATTTTGCATTGTATAAAATGAACTGAAAAGAAAAGTTGTCATTGTAATGAGCAATGTATAAAAATGGAAGATTAAGTTTAATGTCAAATGTGGAGAAAATGTTCAAAACATAATATTTTCATTATGTGTACATTTTACCAATCCATTTTCTCCAGGAAAATTTACTCCTTCCAAATTTCCCAAATTTACCATTAAAATTTATGATGAGTTAGATTGTCCAAACTTACCAACTGTATTACCTCCCCTGCTCAGGTTGCTGTTATGTATGTTGTCATTCTACATTGAGCCAGTGTAGAAGTGTGTTGACTACATGGCCATTTCAAAGTAAAAATGACAGACTTTGTGCTGTATATGGTCACAGCTTATAATCAAAACTAGTAAAAAGGGGCTACTGTTTTGGGGGTTTTTTTTATAAATTTATAACTGAAGAAATGTGCAGAAATAAGGATCTTGGAAATGATAAATTGTCATACTGGGAGGTATTATGAAGAGCTTTCCAAGTGAGCGCTACTGCTCATCCAATTTTGTTTTCAAATACATTACAAGCAATCATCTTAGTTCCTTGTAAACTCTGAAAACAGGTATTTAGTGTTTTACAACACATCAATATTAGTAGGTTATTTTAACACAGAAGCACTTGGATTAAAGTGCCTTGCCCAAGGGTACACCTGGGCTGATCCAGTTTTAGGATTTGAACCTGCACACTTCGAGTCCTGATATTTTAATATTATGACTTCATCCACAGGGTCGACAAGGACCACTTTTGTCATCCTTGAGGGAGATCGATAGATCTGTGGGTGTGCACGTGGCTGAAGAGGCCAATGTGCACACTGAATGTTTAATGGCAGTGTGGACAAGGGATGGCAGCAATGCAAATCATGGGGTTACTGGCTTGGGATATCCTGGCCTGCCTCCATTGTTCTGCTGTGGCTGTCCTGTTGGCCTTGCAAGCTGCAGCACCTTTTTCAATGGAGGAGCACCACATGCCTTTGTCCTGGGCAGTCTACTCTCATGTGTTAATGCTAATGCCAAAGTCATTCAAAGATGTCTTCAGGGTGTCCTTGTAGCATTTTCTCTGGCCTCCTCTGGAGTGTATTCCTTGTTAAAAGAGATTTTTTGGAAGCCGGTGGTCTGTCATGTCCATTGCAACTGTGACTGCATCGGGATGGTGTACATACTGGGCAGGATTGCTTGGGATCCTATCTTGCCATTTGATGTTGAGGAGTCTTCTGAGACAAATTGTATGGAAGTGGTTCAACTTAATCACATGGCAATGGTACACTTTCCAGGTATCACGGTGTATAATAGTATAGGGAGTACTATCATTCTGTACACCTTCAGCTTTGTCATTAGACTAATGCCTTTTCTGTTCCAGACATTGGCATGTAGTCTGCTGAAGGCTGTTCTGGGACAGAGTGCTGCCAAGATATGTGAACCTGTTCAGTGTGCCCAGTTTGTGACCACTGACTGTGATGTTTGGCTCAGCATATGGTTTTCCATTGGGCTGGCTGATGCATTATTTCAGTCTTCTTTGTATTGATTGTAAGACGGAAATTTGTGCAAGCATCAGTAAACTTGACAGTGCATTGCATGCCAGCTTCAGAGCCATGTTCATTGATGCCTTCAGAGATGGTGATGTGTGAATTGGCATCAGATAATGAACTGGTGGCAAAGTGTTAAACTTCAGGAGGTTTCAGGCAAAAACTAAGGCCATCACTGACATCATCAGAGACTTACTATCTGCTGATGACTGTGCCCTAAATGCTGGCTCTGGCAGAGAACATGAGACTGAAAAGTTTTGGTGCCAGTACACAGCCTTGCTTCACTCTGTTCAAGACAGGAAAGGGCTAAGATGTCTCACCATTGTCCTGGACTTCTGCTTCCATTCCATCATAGAATTGCTGCACCATGGTGATAAATTTCCTTGGGCATCCATACTTGGCCATGATCTTCCACAGGCCCTCTCTACTGACAGTGTCAAAGGCATCATGTCAACATAGGTGAAGGCCTTGATCATGTCAACATAGTTGGAGAAAAAGTCAGCATTCTGCTCCTAGCTATTCTTTTGCAACTTCATAGCAGCTAACACCATATTGATGATTCCACACTCCTTCCAGAATCCGTACTGGAGAGTCCTAGCAAGTATCTTGAGTGTGTTGGAGAGCAAAGACATGCCTCACTGGTTGTCACAGGCCTGATGATTTCCTTTGTGCATATACAGGTGTGTAATAGTAGCATCCTTGAGAATCATTTCTTTTTGCCATATGAGCTGGAAAAAACCCCTGATTATTGAGCTTTTGAGTCAGAACTGCACTGCCTTCTTTGTATATCTCTGCATGGATTGATTCTGAGCCAAGAGTCTTGCTGACAGAGAGTGTGTATATATATATATATATATATATATATATATATATAATTTAAGCAATCATCAGGAAGAAATGAGAGAATGAGCAAGTGAGAGAGATGGAGATAGAAGAAGGGTATTGTCCCCTTTCATATGGTATATCTTCATTTCACCTTTGGTTTGCCAATGTAAGACTAAGAAATAAGAAGCTCAAATATCAAGTAGAACATGTCAAAATATTATATTAGAATATAGAGGGGGTCACATTTAAAGGTGGGAAGGGTCTCCAGCTTACCATTTCAAAGAATTGTACTTTATTGTTGTTAATTTGAGATGCAAATAAAGCCTAACTTAAGGCAAAGAAAAAGAAAGGTATCTAGTAGTAGGACACATACAACAAAGGCATTAAAACAAATCGTGGCACAGACATCAGTTGTCATCATGGTAGGAGAGATGGGATGTATCTGCACATATATGTATTACATTTTATTTATTGTGTTTCAAACATAGCAAATAGCAAATACTGGGGAGAAAACATATTCAGAAATGTACCAATCTTTAGAGCCATCAACCTCATTCTATGCATTTTCAGTATTTTCATTTTTGCCTTCAGTAAATGTTTATGGTAACTGCTGGTGTAATAGTCCTATAAAAATCTCTGAGCATGAGGTTGTATTTTTTTTCAAGTGTAGTAATGCTTGTATGACTGAAGAAATGCCAAACTATGGGGCAGAAGTTGAAATTGGAAAAGATAAAGGTGTATAAAATTGTCAGGTTTTGGTAAGGGTCTTATTAACTTTTTGACCCATTTGTTTTAAAATATTTGTCTTGAAGCTTCTCTGTAAAGGTTTCTTTTACAAGTGTATCAATTTACAGTTTGTAGTAAATATCAGGTTCTAGCCATTTACAGTTTCTTCACAATTTCTAATGGCATTGCTTATGTTCAGTACTGGTTGCATACCAAATATCTCATTACCCACAGTTAGTGCTTGAAACTTTCAGGGTTGGCATGCATTCTGTTCACGGCTAGTGCATGAAACATTCAGGGCTGGCATGCATTCTGTTCACAGCTAGTGCATGAAACATTCAGGGTTGGCATGCATTCTGTTCACAGCTAGTGCATGAAACATTCAGGGTTGGCATGCATTCTGTTCACAGCTAGTGCTTAAACTTTCAGAGTTGGTTTGCATTCCGTTCACAGCTAGTGCATGAAACATTCAGGGTTGGCATGCATTCTGTTCACAGCTAGTGCATGAAACATTCAGGGCTGGCATGCATTCTGTTCACTGCTAGTGCTTGAAACTTTCAGAGTTGGCTTGCATTCATTTCACAGCTTACCAACTGATCAGAACATTAGACTCTTTTTCTAACATGTCACTCAGATTATCCAAGTTCAGGGAAGAAAAAGACTAAATGTTGTCATCAGCATAGCTATATAGAGAACTATATTATTTAATAAAATAAAAAATATCAATAATAAAAACATTAAAAAGTACATCATAACTGTAGCTACATATTGTTTCTGTCAAGACTCTTCCATGCTTTGAGTAAACAATAAATGGTCCAGCATTCATAACCCATTAGAAAAGCACCAAAATATTTCGTAAAAATGTTTGCCAAAATTGATGGTACCTGGGTTGCAGTCGATTTCTCAAACAGTTTGGTTATAATAGGGAAAATGCTAACTGATTTGCAATTAGTTTTATCAAGAGGATTGTTCTTTTTGAAAACTGGAAATACTTGTGCTTGCTTTAGGTGATCAGGAATATGTTAGTAGCATTTTGTTAATTAGATCTGTATCATAGCCAACAGGGTTTGGTACCCCAGCTTTTAACCCTTGTTTGAATCCTACCATAGGAGTAGTCTGGGTCAGCTGCTATTGTGTGTCCTTGGGCAAGGCACTTTATTCCTTTTGCATTGGCACTAAATAACCTATTTGTGTTGAAGTGCCACAAAGCACCAAACCAAATCCTCCCCCTACTTAACCTTTGTTGTCTAATGGTACCTTTATAATATTTTATATACTTCATGATGGTTAACTTGCATAAATTCAAAACTGTATCTATGTTACTGTGTTACTATTATCCACTGTATCTGTGTTACTGTGTTACAGTTGTCTACTGTATCTGTGTTACTATTGTCCACTGTATCAGTGTTACTGTGTTACTATTGTCCACTGTAACTACATTACTGTGTTTCTATTATTCATAATATACTTTATATTTTGATGAAATAAAATGTCCAACAAGTTCTTTCCAATATCTAATGCCACATTTACATTAAAATATTTGAAGATTTCACATATTTCCCTGGTATTGTTCACAAAAATATTATCTTTTCTTGACCAGCAGAACATTTATTAAAAAAGGCTTAATAGTTGAACAGAAATTCCTAGATTTAATGCCCACATCAGAAAAGAAATTCCTCGATATAATGCCCACATCAGAAAAGAAATTCCTAGATATAATGCCCCCATCAGAAAAGAAATTCCTAGATTTAATTCCCCCATCAGAAAAGAAATTCCTAGATGTAATGTCGCCATCAGAAAAGAAATTCCTAGATTTAATGCCCCCATCAGAAGAGAAATTCCTGGATTTAATGCCCGCATCACATCTTTTTAATGAGCATGCTTTTAGTTTGTTTACCAGTTATCTACACTTTCTGGTTTTCCCAGGTTTTGCATGATCTGTGCAGAATGTATTTTGTAAACATCATATGCTTAGCAATATCACTTTCCTTAGTTCTCTATTCATACAGAGTAATGCTTTCTTATGTGGATATGTATGTTTTATTGGAGCATGTTTGACTCAGACATTTAGCAGAGCTTTCTCAAAGATTTTGTTGTCAGAGTTGACAGATTCTGAGTCATTACTTGTAGTTATAAAGAAAATGAAGCATTTTGTGATTCATTCACAAAATTCACTCACACCAAAAGCTTTAATACTTTTTTAAGACCTTTTTTTGTTCTAGTTGCAGAATGTACTATTAACTGAGTAAACCATATTATGAAAATGGCTGTCAACTGATTCAGGGTATTCATACATTGATTTTGTTGATCTACCATATTGACCAACATATATTACAACCATTCTTAAAACATATAGGTTCTCTGATGAAGCATATAAGATCAATTTAATACCTAGGCATTAAGATATCCAGCATGTCAAAATTTAGGTCATCAGTAATAATTAGGTTTTCACATTGATCCAGACCTTTGTCAAGCATTTTAAAAATTATCCAAAAGGAGGTTTTCATTCATTGATGGAGGTCTATATACACCATGAATTTGCCATTTAGTCTTATTTAGCTAACATTTCATTGGTAATCTGCTCCAGGCACTCAGACTCTAATTCTTTCATACTGCATGCTGGAATATCTGATTGAATTAAATACATAATCCCACCACCACCAGGAATGTGATCATATCTATGAAATTCATAACCATGAACATAAATGAGACTGTTTCTGAAGGAAGAACTAGGTTTTCTATCCAAATGTTGAGGAAGTCGACAATTTATCAGCCAGAAGTTCACATTAAGTTAATATAGGCAGCTGTATTGTTTTGGGGAAGTTTCTTAAAATGTCCAGTAAACATTATCTTTGTTGGGTCTGCATCTGAAAGTATGGTTCATTGTTTAGCTAAGGGAAGGCTACTTATGTTGATATTGTTGCAAACAACAAACAAGTCACAGTCCTCCTAGAAAAAGGAATCTGTAAAAACTGGCAGTCTTTTATGACTGCAGATGGGAAGAAAAATGTGATCATTTTGCTAATTTGGTTATATTCCTATATTCAATGATTGCCTGATGTCGAATCAGTGCATTTTTTTTTAGTCCAGTGATTACAGAAACAGCATTGCACACTGATTTGGTATGCAAAATTAAAAAATATTAGTTTAAACAAAAACCTATATATTTGACCTTTAATATGATTGGTATTAATGCTTTAGACCATGTGCTCTTTAACAACTTTCTTGTTATCTGGTAAAATTCCTAAAGCTAACACCCAATCCATGTAGTAATCTGCCTTGATAAATGAGACATCAAAGGTGCATTTAGATCTATCAAAGACAAATTACCTTACCAGGTGTGTATCAGAGGGTGACTTGTATTAATTCCTTACCTATTCAGTGCTGATGTCATCACTATTATGGATCAAGTGCTAAATCATTTAAAGTTTGATAAAGTCTTTCAGAATTTTACCCATTTCCTGCCATGGTTTCTCTCTGTGATGTTTTCTGTTGCTTCTTTTTCTTAACCTTAATTAAACCCCATAAATATATGCATGATAAATACCATAAAATGAACACTTCACACCCATCTTGACCAATATTGCTACACTGTCTGTTGATCATATTTTTTATCATTATTTTTCTGGAGTGTTTTAAATTGTGGATCCCGAATGAATTAGGGGGCCAAAGGAGTTTATAGCTTCAAGTAAGTGGTGTGTATCACTTCTGTTGACCAATGCCTCATTCCTATTTGCCTTATCAATTTGTAAATGTGTTTACCAGGACAACTTTTACTGAGGGGCCCTTCATGATCTTGCCCACCTGTGTTTGCTGACATAACTATCCTGCACATTGTTGTCAAAGTAGATTACTGACAGAGTGGAATGTGCTTAAATCAACAACAGAAACATGGGATTTACCTCAGTTCCCTGCCTCTCCTTCCACTATGTTGATAAATGGCTTTATTTTATATTTGTCAACATATACAGATAGATTTTGTTGTCTTGCCTTAAAATTGTATACAAAATTATGTGTATCACTTTCCCAATGAAGCTGAAATTTTTCTTATAGTTCGCATCAACATTAAATCATGGTATTAGCTCTTTTTTCTCTGAAATTGCTGCATGTACCATAATAAAACTTTGATGTACTGTAATAAAACTTTGATGTACCATAATAAAACTTTGATGTACTGTAATAAACTTTCATGTACTGTAATAAAACTTTGATAAATGCAATCATCTTAAAGATAACTACTCACCTCCATCACATTTTGGTCACTATCACCTAATTTTCACACCAAAGATTACATTCATTTCATTCTTTTTCTGTAACATTGTGAAACTTGATCAAAATATTAATTGAAAGAACTGAGATATCTTACAGTGGTCTATATTTTTGGCTCTAGGGCCTGTGTTGTTTGGATCAAGCCCTAGCAGAGAAGGTACATGGTACAAGGAATTTAACTTAATTCTGAATGTTCTGGATGCATCAGAGATCTGGAAGCGCATTTGTCATAGTTGTCACCTTGCTGTCTCTTAACTAATGTATTTACTTGTATATAATGATTACCTGAATGATATTGGTGTAGACTCAGTTATGCCACCACATAATGCACCAGCAGATTAGGGTCCACACTATTAGTTTACCCATGATTTTAAATGAACAGAATATAGAGACCCTTATCTGCCATTGTTCAGTGTGCCATCAGATCTACATATGCATTATACACAGACAAAATGACAGTAACATAATATCAATACTTTTTCCTAATGATTTTTCTATGAAAAATGTTAAACTAAATAGTCTTTCCCAATTCCTCAAGAGCTGACTGTCTAATCACACCCACACCAGCATAATTTGATACAACTTTTGTGTGGCAAGCCATCAAGGAATGTTTAGCACCTGAGGAAATCATCCAGTGATGCATTTCCAGTGCTATCAGTCTCCCTTGTCTGTTAAAAGCCCATAAAGTATATTGTATAATTGGTGTTAACTTGTACTAGTTTGAAGCACATCATCACTACACATTGCATACCTCAGAGGAGCTTTATTGACAATAACTTGTTGTGATGTTAAGTGTTAGGTTGAGAGTACAGTATAAACTATGGCTACTCTTGATCATTTTCTCTTCAACATCAGTAGATTAACCATCAGTACTTCAGATAACCAGTCAAATCAATATACAACTAGTCTACTGTACTGAACATGCAACCAGTCTATATAATATGATTTTCTGACACTCATACAACCTCCAAAAATTGCTGACATATTATTGGTGAAAAGTTCTTACCACAGATAACTATCATACTGGAATACAGTTTTTATATCATTCACTGAAAAGAGTTCCTTGCATAGTCTGTGTAAATTTTCAGATCATGAGGGAGGAGGTACTACCATTTTATTTGTGTAGATCTGTTTTTCGGAAAAGCACCAGAAAAATCAGGGTTTGCTAGATCTGTTTTTCGGTAATGCACCAGCAAAGCCAGGGTTTGTTTTCAAAATCAAACCTTTCCTGTCACATATTATAAAAAGACCATGGTTGTAAGTAGTGGCCATTTGGAACCATCCACAAGACTGTGTTTTTGACATAATAACTTGTTTGACGATACAAGGACCCGAAACATCATCACTAACAGTAACATAAGCAATGGTTGAGGATTTTAAAATTAAATAATTTTTTCAATCATTTTGTTTTGGATTTTGTGGGAATAACATAAATACTAAAAGTGCAGTTGTTTTACTAATGATTGAAACATCACTGAAGTTATTTTAAAATCCTGATCATTTTATGAGGGTCTTTGCACATTCAGCTGGATACTAAAATCTAATCAGTTTGGAATGCATCACTAAAGTAACTCCCAAATCTCACTCAAAAAGTCTATGTTGTTATACTAATATTGGAAGAGATGAGGATGTTTCTAATGGGTTTTCATTGTTCACTTGAAAACACTAGTGGAACTAACAGTAGACCCTTTTTACTAGTGCATTATGAAATGACAGATTTGTGTCTACTCTCTCAGCAACTGGCCAGTACACGTTTTACATTAGAAAATAGACATTAATTAATTTTGATGAGTGTATTGACATGTACTACAATTTAATGCCATTTTTAACTACAGTTCATGAATTTCATATCACACTGTAATAAGTGTAATATGAAATTGACAGATTGTCAAATAAGAGTTAACTTCACCTATTAATTAGCATTTTTAACATCAATGATTTTCTTTTAAAAATTTTCTTACTTTATTAAATAGCAATTTTTGTTTCATTGTGAAAATATCATCAAAATCAGATGAAAGTGAAAGATAGTGGATTAATAACAGTTTGAATTTGTACATGTTGTATGGTCGAACTTGTCTAGGTGAGAGATCATCAGTTAACCAAGATAGTTGACAGTCAGACAAGCTTAGCACCCCAGACATTATTGCATTATAAATCAGAGCCAGGCTAGAGAGCGGACAGTGGTCAATAGGAATCTTGAATGAATACTTGATTGACAGATGATGGTAGGTAGGTTGAACATGGGGTTCATTAATCAATGTAGAAAGCAATACATGTCCTTGCTCATGTATGTCCTACAATTAGCCATGTTGTCTACTTCATATTAATGCCAGGTGACATATGTAAAGTAGGGCAGATGTTGACTATTTATACTGATGGTAGAGCAGATGTTGACTGTTTATACTGATGGTAGAGCAGATGTTGACTGTTTGTACTGTCAGTAAAGAACATGCTGGCTGTTTTTACTGACAGTAGGACAGATGTTGACTGTTTATACTGATGGTAGGGTAGATGTTGACTGTTTGTACTGATGGTAAGGCAGATGTTGACTGTTCGTACTGATGGTACAGCTGGTGTTGACTGTACTGACAGTAGGGCAGATGTTTACTGTTTATACTGACAGTAGGGCAGATGTTGACTGTTTATACTGATGGTAGGACAGATGTTGAATGTTTGTACTGATGGAAGGGCAGTTGTTGACAGTTTGTACTGACATGTGCAGTGCTGTATTACTTATTTTACTATTAGCTGTAAGTAACAAGGAGATATATTCAGACTGAAATGTGTGATTGAAACCATGCTCTACTTAGTAAAATATATTTTGATAGAGACCGAACTGTTTGAATGAACAAGTTAAGAAATTAGGATAATGAATATTTTCAAGGTTTTGGTTGCTTTCTCTTCTGTTTCAAATATGTGCCTAAAATTATTCAACTGTATCAACTAAGTTCACTTACTCATAGTTGGTGAATGTTGAGATTGTGCAGTATGATGGATGCTCTACCTTGAAATACCTAAAGTTACACACAAAAAAACTGTTTGAAAGTGTAACTGTCTCCTAAGAGGCATATTGCATGATACATTACCTAATCAATCCATTTTCATTGCTTTGTGTCAAAATCTGCTTAGTCTGTTACATGTCCCTTACAGGCTTTTGTGAGTATCAAATCTGCACAGTCTGTTACATGTCCATTACAGACATTTGTGAGTATCAAATCTGCATAATCAGTTACATGTCCCTTACAGACATTTGTATCAAATCTGCATAGTCTGTTACATGTCCCTTACAGACATTTGTGAGTATCAAATCTGCATAGTCTGTTACATGTCCCTTACAGACATTTGAGAGCTAACAATTGTTAGGTTATCCTTGATGAATTCCTGAATAATATTACTTGTATTGCATTTGTTCAAAGACAAGCAGCTTGGAGGAATTAGCACTTAGGTGTTGCACAGTTTATTTAAAAGCACAGAGGCAAGATGTGATTGGCTAATTCTGTTGTAGCTTTAGCAGCACCATTTCTCTTTCTTTAATTATACCCCACCCTATATCCATAAATAATCAGTATTTATTTAGTGGATTCTAAGTATAAAGTAAATAATAGGAAGCTGCAGGATATTTGGATTTTTAGAACCATTTATAGAAACTTAATGGAATATGTAACTTTACATGGTAGATAATGTGTGTGATGTTATTTTAATAGGTATTTTGTATGTAATATTGCTACTAACCAATGAAATGGGATCTGTGAACGTACCCATCTAATAAAGGGGCCACCTTCCACCTTATTCCCTACATTGAGGTAATTTAGAGAGAGAGAGAGAGAGTGTGTGTGTGTGTGTGTGTGTGTGTGAAACCCCACAAAACTGAAAATACTAGGGACTCCAAAATATTTTTGGTTTGCGAGGTCTTCAGTTTACTGAGGATTTTGCAGCTGTGAAAAAATTGTCTTTTTCAAAGCATTATATATATATATATATATATATATATATATATATATATATATATATATATATATAGATAGATAGATAGATAGATAGATAGATAGATATATTATAGGGCTGGAGAATGAAATGTTTCTGGTCCTAGCTTGACTAATGCATTGCCATGCAAGATCACTGAGTTTGTCACATTTGCAGGCATGGTTGAAACAAAGCTTGCTTGCATTGCAGTTGTTTTCATATTCACTATTGTAGAATTCCATTTTCTTTTGAATATCTGAAACAGAAGATGCTTCTATGCCAAATTTGCCCCAAGTTTTTCAGCATAGGTTTTGGCATAGATTTATTCTCATTGATCAAACTAATTTTATCCTGTGGGGATAGTTCAATCTTACAACTGGTCATTCTGACATTTTGACATTTGAATGAAGACAAATGGCAGTCCTGGTTACTCAAATTCATATATATAATGTTTTGTTTTTTTCCCACTGAAAGTCAGTTGAGTGAATTTGGCTTAAGAATAGTGTTTTCTTGGTTTCTTTTAGCAAAGCATCAAATGCGAGGTTACATGCCTGGCTAATAAAGCCATGATATTTAATTTTAAAGAACACACACAAAATGTTCTATTGATCATGCAGCAACTGAATAGCATCAATCACATTTAGAAAATAAGAGAAAAAACATAATCATTCTTAAATAGCTTACTTACAAGTATTTAGTTATATTTGTCTTACAATTCTACTGGTTTTGATGGTGTTAAGACTTCAGATTAGCCTTTTTATCAGCTCTAATCTGTGTTGGCACACATGTCAAGTGTTGTCATACCCTTGTGTGCCCTTGGGATGTTTTCCAGGTCTTTGTCTCACAGATAAGCCTACTACAGTACAAGAGTAAAATTGAAATTTGTGATCAAAATTTGCTTCAGTATATGAAATCGAGGAGTTTTATTATTTACAAGGGAAAAAAATTATATTAAAGTTTGATAAATATTCAGGATATGTTTTCTCTTTACAGTATTATAAAACAGCAAGTTTTGAACATAAATTGGACTTAGATTCAGATATTGTAATAGTTAACACAAGTCAGTATATTGTCCATTAATGAAAATGGAAGAGTTGTTTGTCTTGTATAGTTCATTGCAAATATCATTCAATATCATTTTAAGTTTCCTTCACAAGATTAGTGTCTGGTGACCGCTGATGACATCCACTGTGATTACTGTCTGGTGACCGCTGATGACATCCACTGTGATTATTAAGCTTGACACAACAGGCTCTCAATAATTCTCTGGTCCGGATTTTCCCCTGAATCACTTTGTATTTTGTGAAGGATGGAGAATGTCCTCTATGAATCAGCACTATAATGTCGTAATGACAGGACAACTATGCTCAGTCTTCAAGTTCTTCTAGTTTCCTATTGCTGGGTTTGTAAGTTGCTGAGTGCTCACCAACAGTAGAATATATCTAATTCAATTCAAAAAGCGGTGATGTAATAATACACAATGTGTTAGCAGTACACATTCTAAGTGTATGGAAGAGTGTGGAATAATGATTTTAATGACAGCTTTAGTATAGTTTATTCTGAAATTAAAGGTAATTTATGAAGAAAACAAAATTATACATCATAATAAACAGATTTTTATTCACAATTAATTTCAACATGATTTTATAATGATTAGTTAACAATGTATCCTGCTCCCCTTCCCACTCTGCTCTTGCCTCCGTCTGTCAACTTCCATCTTTTTACATGTTTTTTCTTCATACAAGTTCCTCAATGACTCATACCCTCACTTCTAGTATGGTCTATGTTTTTAGACCCCATTGTACACAATTTTATTGAGGGAGCAGTATACACTATTGATATTTCTGACAACATCGGGATTTTTGTCAGAGGAAAATATAATACATGGATTGACAAATAAAGTAATTAGTTTTCAAATTGCACACATGGGAGTAAATTTATTCTTTAAAAAGAAGTTAAGGAATTCCTCATATTTTAGGAAATCATCATTTTTTCTTAGAGATAAAACAAGACAAATTTTTAAAAAATGCAGGATATTATGATTGTATTTTAATCCTTAATGCCAGCTTAATGTTCAGGGCAAACCAAAGAATGAGATATATATTCAAAAATCTCAGTCTGCAGAAGAAAATTTTAAATGTTTAGAAACCAGGACCAGATTCCTAAAGCACATGTTGACTTTGTGATATACACAGATGACCTCTTTTGGCAGACCACTTGTCATGAGAGACCATTTTTTTTAGAATAGAGCATCAGTGATTGTTCAAGATAGGTTATTTTACTGACTGTTGACATGTCCTGTAAGGAAGAACTTTTAGCTTAGGATATACGGTATTAAACGGATGACATAAATAAGCACAGGTGTTTTTTGGCATGAGATGACACTGGAAGGAAGACAGAAAATTCAATTAATCACTTGTATTTACTCTGAACATTTGCACTGCTGCTCTGACAGCATATAACATACATATTTACTTGGCATTTGTTCTTTTTTTTTCATCATCATATTTGAATGGTTGGCCATATAGGATTACAGTATTCCATCATTATAATGTAGTCCATGGGAGCCACAGAGTATATCACGTTGTGGTGAGACTATCTTACAATTTTACTACCACTTAATAAAAAGAGATCCATGACCATACATGCCTTATGAAAGGAACTGTGTTATAATGAAGGGCCTTAAAGTGAGACTGCCTTAATGAAGTACAGTATGCCTTATGACAGGGACTGTGCTATAATGAAGGGCCTTAAAGTGAGGGAGTGCTGTATCTTGAATTTGTTTTTCTTGCAAAATGCCTAAAATTTTTCAATGAAGGTGGATGACTGGCAGAAACACTGAAAAAAGCAACAAATCTAAGTTTCAAAAATGGCATCATTAAAACTTTGTTACTTAACAATTTTTAAAAAAAGAAAATTTTATACCTACTTGTTATCAAAGAAAACTCAAACTCTCTTCAAATCCAAAGAAAAATGATAAAGAATATATGGTATGGTGTTGGTGCCATATTTAGTGATTTATAATGTTTACCCAACTGCGCAGAGCTTCAACCCAGACCTGCCATTACATAATGCATCAGAAGATTAGGGTTAATGTTGAACACTATCAATTATACCTAAGGATTTTGAAATGTTGTAGTACCATATACACTACCTTATAAGTCATGTCCAACTGCAAACAACACAGAACCTATTCTACTGTCAAAAAAATGAGCTGACAGATCAGGGTCTATATTGTTTGTTCTACTGATTACTCCTGCTGCATACACTCAGATTTGCTGGCGCAATATGCAATGGCAGATCCAGATCTGTGCAGTTTACAGTTGGACCTAACTTATAAGCAACTAGATCAAGTGTTTAACTTTCTGAAATGAACTAAAAATCCAAGCAATCCAAATTTATTAAAAATGTATGGTATAGTTTGCATCCTTGTGAACAAAATTTTGGAAAAAAGTACCCTGTCATCAATTATCAATAAAATAACTGAATTAGTGTTTTAAAAATCAATTTTGGATTGGTTGAAAATCACTGTGTATATTCAGTATGACAGCTACTGAGATTGCCTCAACTGTGCAATCGATTTATGACATATTGTAAACCACAGATGAATTTCCAAGGCCCTGTATTATGACATTGTGATTCTTTTTTATAGGACAGTTATTAGGATAATTACTGTTGTATACTCAATTTTCTTTTCATTTTTATTAATAGACAGGAGATGCAACACTGTTATTTTTCATCTAATCTTTAAGTTCAAACCCTTAGAATGCAAGTGATGTTATATGGATAATGTCATAATGTAAAGATCAAGAAGTTCAGAACAGAATAGCATCATTTGGTAATACAGATCTTTTCCGACATAAAGTGAGATAGTCTTAATTTCCTCTTCTCACAGTTCATCTAGTTTAAACAGGATTTCAAAGATTTAATTTTGAAAGACATAGTTAATTACAAGTTTAAATTCTGGAGGTTCAGACAAAGAAAGAGAGCTAAATAAGCCATTTTGTTGATATCAGTATTATATCTGCAGTTCGGACTATTCAAGGGCAGGACTGGACAAAGTTAACCAACCAGACTTGATAGGTGTTTCAATTTCATCACAGATCTATTGCAGAGGAAATCAATATTACTTTTATCCAGCTACTCAAGTTTGCAGAATTGAGCATCAATCACATAGAAACTTCCAGAAGAAGTATTCAGTCTTGGAATGTCTGATATTCAAGTATGCTAGGCAGACATGAAAACTCAATAAGTCTTTCCATATTTTACCAACTTTAACACTCGATAAGGATGACATGAAAATTCAAAAAATCTATCCATATTTTACCATATAATCTGCCATATTTACCAAACACTTAATAAGGCTGACATAAAATTCAATCTGTCCATCCATATTTTACCAACTTTGACATTTAATAAAGCTGACATGAAAATTCAATAAATCTGTCCATATTTTACCAACTTTGACACTTAATACTTACTTTATTAAAATGAACATCCTTAAATAATGACATAGAACCAAATTTACTGTCACAATATGGGATGAGCAATCTGTGTCTACCAGGTTTGCAGTTTGATGAATACAGTACCCTCAGGTGCCTGACTATAAGAGAGTGACATTTATAAAGCTGTTATGGTCCTGGATCCCATTTCATTATTTGTTGCTATTATTATATATAAAATACCTCAATATAAGATGATCTCAATAATAAAGTGGTCCATTTTTATGGCTCCCATGTAGTTAGCAATTTCTATATTATACAACAATTATCTACAGTTTGCTGGAAATCTTATGTAAAACAGTGTTAACCCATGTGATGGCAGATCTGGGTCTATACATAAAATGGCATAGACCAAAACCTGCTGTTACATTATTGGATGACATATCTAGTCTATACTTAAAATTACATTGACCCAGAACTGCTGTTACATTACTGAATGACATATCTGAGTCTGTACACAAAATGGCATAGACCCAGAACTTATTTTACAATGTTAACCCTAACCTGCTGGTACATTATGCAATCACGTACTTGGGTCTGTGATATTCAGAACTGGGTGAAACATTATATGCAAACAAATTTAGTGCATGTATATACTGAATATATGAGGCTTCATACTACCTGAATTGTCCAGATGACAGATGAAAAAGTAGGTAAGACTATTCTGAATCAAAGAAATAATTATGATGAATTTAAATGGGGACTTTAAAAGGGCACTTAAAATAGTCAAGAATTCATGATTATAAACTGGATTTTATACTTGCAAGAATATGTGGGTTGAAGATTTTCTTTTAATTATTTGCTCATTGTGTTATTCAAGAAGTTTTTATGGCATTGGATCAGTTTGCTTGTCCAGAATCATGGGGAGTTTGAAAGACGACTCCAGTTAGACAGTATCTGTTCTTCTTGTCATGGGGAGTTTTAAACAGGACTCCAGTTAGTATCTATTCTTCTTGTCCAGAATCATGGGGAGTTTTATACAGGACTCCAGTTAGACAGTATCTATTCTTCTTGTCCAGAATTGTGGGGAGTTTATAACTGACTCCAATTAGGCAGTATCTAGTCTTCTTGGCATGGGGAGTTTTAAACAGGACTCCAGTTAGTGTACACTCTTCTTGTCCAGAATCATGGGGAGTTTTAAACAGGACTCCAATCAGACAATATGTATTCTTCTTTCTGTTTAATAACTGGGTGTACATGTTGTCCACTGTAGTTCTTACATTCTTGTTCAAATTATTCTTCACTGATCTGCAGCTGAATGCAAATAAAATAAACAAAAATATTTTTGCAAGGTAAAGACTGGGATGAAGTTTAGAATATATCCCATCCATTATTAAATTCATGAAAAAATTTTGTCTTGAATATACTTAAGGTTTTTTTACTTTAAAAATGTTTTGGTGTTTAAATATCATATGATCTATAATATTTGCCAACTACAACAGCAAAGCTGTTGGTTTTCATTTTACATTTATTGTATGATGGTGGCTTTCATATTTGATCTTTCCCATCTCCTAAGTTCTGGTACTGCACAGATAGGTCATATTCCATGTTTAGCTAGTTTTCCACAAATAGGTGTTACTAAGTGTGATATTGGTTAATGACATCAACACTGTATCCAGTCTCCAGTCAAACAGAGTATAGTTTTGACATTTCTGCACTTAGAAAATAAACTGAAATGGTAAGCATGGAAAGTTGTTCATATTTATCATGCATCCTGTAAACATGTAAGAACAGTGAATAAAAACATTAAATTGTGAAAAGACAAAAATGAAGCAGTGTAAGTTAAAGCCTGTTACCAGAGATAGGGAGTGAACTTCTGTAAATCAGTTCAGTGAATAAAATGAAATGGTAAATATGAAAAATGGAAGAGAACATTACAAAAGGTCAAAATGAATCAGTGTGAGAAATAAATAAAAGCAATACTAATATTGATTTCTCTACCAGTACCCTTGTCATCACCCAGCTAAGTGATATATCTGGTATCCCATTTGTGCATATAGATTATATAAAATGTTGAAGGTGTGTAGTACGATTTTGAGTTCAAATCTGATGCTTCCTGAAATTTCTATTCCAGTATTGTTTTACTGTCAAATATGAATCATACTGCCTCAAAAGCACTGAATTACTTGTTTTGATCAATTCTTTGCCATTATTAGCGTTTTCTAAAAAAAACTTTCATAGTAGCAGTTTTCTGATGCTGCTTGCCTTGTACATGTGCATTATGAAGTACAAATAAATGTCTGTTTGTGGAATCAAATATTTCTTGAGAGAAAGGGCATAAAGCATGACTTCAGACAAGTCTGTCTTGTCTAGTGTAAGGCACAGTCTCAGACAGGTCTGTCTTGTCTAGTGTAAAGTATGGTGTCAGACAGGTCTGTCTTGTCTAGTGTAAAACATAGTCTCAGACTGGTATTGCCTGGCTAATGCAGAAGATCTTGACACTTAGTTAAATTATAATCATAACTTCCAAGTAAACATACTGATGTTGCCATTTTGTCAGACGTTAGGGACAATTTTTTATCTTCATTATCAGTTTTACTCAGATATATTTTGAAAACTCAGATAAATTTTGAAAATTGTGTCGATGATCAGAAAATAATGCCCTTTTATCTTAATATGAATCTGGATATAAAGCATAGACTTAATGGCCAAAATTCACTCATTTTGCTTGAATTGACATATCAGATGCATGAAGTATTGTTTGAAAGAAAACAAACACAAAGCTTAATAGCACAGGTAACATGGAGTAAAACAATATTTTTAATTTACATATGCTACAATTATTACACATGCACACACAATCATCAAATTTTCAACTATTCTCTCTATGCCACAGTTTGGTACCTAATGCAGTCATCAGATATTGACCCCCAACCACCAAGATATAACAAGGGAGTACTTTACTGTGATTTCAGGCTTATTTTTAAATTACCGGTTTTGGCTGGTTCATTGGTTGCTACAAATCAGAAACATAAGACCATTTGTATAATTATTTCTTTGTGAAGACAAAATGACTCCCCACTCCATCAGGGTCATATATACCAATTTAGGTACTGTACTAGTGAAAAATATCAGCTTTTTTCAAAGTCAAGAAAACTAATACCCAAAAATAAATGTATTCACAGTAGTTGCTTAATGTTCATAACAGTAAATTCTTGTTGAAATGGTAGTTCAGGTGAATAACTGCAATGCAGAATTTTGTTATTAAGAATATCTTTTAAAACAATGTTGTTTAAAAACAACCCAATTAAGCAGTTGTTCATGTGTCTTTGATCATATGCTTGTAACCTCAGCAATAATTATTGTATGATCCTGAATGCATTTCTGATACTATCTCTTGCTAATTATAAGCTATCTTTAATTATGTAAGATGCAGAAAGAATAAGAAGCTTTTTTATTCAAAGAAATTTGACTATCAGATGTGTGGTCTTAAGTATGATGTGCCCTTGCAGGTGTTTTTAAAACATTCTTCCAAACATTGTCGGTCTTTAGCAAAGTCCTACATATCATTAGATAAGATAATGACAATGTTGCACATTGATTTTTCATAATGAATAACTGGAAAACTTGAAAAAGTTTGGCCAGTTCATTTGAAATTCTTTTTAAATTGTCCATAATAATAAAGTGTGTCATTTTGCTCCATGGACATCAAACAGAAGCATGCCTTTCAGTGAAAGAGTGTTACTCGCTCTCTATAATTGTCAAATGTTGCAAAATTATCAGTCACGATCTCTTCTTTGACATTCATCTAATGTCAGGCCCAGAAAGACTTCAGCTTTTGATTTTTTTAGCTTGACACTTCCAGATAAAACCAAAGAGAGAATTTGATCTGTCTGTTGTATTTGAAAATAATTTATGTGCAATCAAAGTGTGCTATCACTGTTATACAGGCGAATGTTCACAGCCAAATGCTACTCATTTTCTGACCCCCACGTGCAACCTTCTATGGCGGGCAGGATGGCATTTAGCTAATTACCCAAGATAAAGATAAAGATATGTTCAAAGAGAACTCTTTAGAGCCAATTGATTGTTATCTCAAAAGAAACCATAAGAGTGTCCAGCTATGAAACAATGCGCTTTTTAGTTTTTTCAATGGTCACGCAAGACTGAATGCTTTCAACTGTTTTATTATAATTGCAGATGGGCTTTTGGTGTTGTGCTGTTTGAAATTATAACCCTTGGTGGTACACCTTACCCACAGGTGTCCAACACTGACCTACTTCAGGAACTACGCCACAGCTATCGAATGAAGAGACCAGAGAACTGCAGTCAGGAGATGTAAGAATAATGATACAGTACATTATGTCATTTTACACACATACCACTTAATAAACACCACTGGTACTTGCTTATAAGTGAAGTCCATTTGCAAAATGAACAGACCCAGATCTGCCAACACATAATGCACTAATGTATCTGGGTATATGCAGTTTGATAGGAGTAATCAGTAGAATGAACAACATAGAATCTGATCTGCCAGTATATTATGCTGTTTGCAATTGGATTTTACTTCTAAGCACATGTATATGGTAGAGTTTATTTGGCACATTATGTCTGGAATATACAGAGGATCTCAGTGTTTCTTTCCCTTGAAACTTATGAAACTTACGGACAAGTTTCTTGTGAAGCTTATCAAACAAATTGGTGCACTCTTCCTCGATAACTTACCACAATGGGATCCATAAACATTGATCATGGTATTAATGAGGGCAAAGAATCAGATTTTGATAAAGGGTATGGGATATTAGCATTATTTAGCTCCACTGGTCTTTCGACAGTCAGCAGTTAAATGAAAATGGCCTTATCTTGAATTCGTGGAAATTATTTTCAACCAGTAGAGTGTCAGTCCCTTTGATGGACTCTTGTTTGTTGATTCAGGAGAATTATGTTGACCTCCACTGTCTGACACAGATATTCACCTAATGGATTATAATAGGAATCACAAGAAATCAGTTATTATAGTCAGTCAATTGACAGACTTAAATACAGTAAAACTTGTCTTGAGAGACCAACCCCACTGAAAAACAAAACAGTCTTTCAGGATAATAGTATTTCAAAACATGGTTTATACACAAGGGCCATGAGTTTTCAGTTTTGAAATTCAAACTGGGTTTATTTAGGAAAAATACACATACTTACTGTTCAAATAGTTTATTCTTTATTCATGGTAATGTACATTCATCTCCAGATTTTTTATATTGCAATAATATACATCAATCATAAACATTACTATTGATTTGCAAGTTTTACCATACCTGTTGCTAATGTATAGCTGGTATTTTTCTGGGTCAAAAATACTATGACTATGACAAGAATTCATCAGCCCATTAAGGTGAACCAAAAGATTCCAGAACACTGGATCACCCCTGGGAAACCCCATACTTCTGATTCTTATGTGAATTACTACTTCATTCTTTTCTCCGTCACATGGCTGCAATATCTTCACTGATGATGTCCAGAACATTGGCCATCACTTCGGGGATAAATGAGGGATTTTTCAATATCTTTTACATGCATATTCTTTGTAGATATTTGGATTATATCCCTGATCAAGTTTTTTCTGAGTTAAATTAAGCTCGTTCAAGACAAGTTGTGTTCAGCTTTGCATTGTATCTCTTTTTTCCCTTTCACTGGGGACCACTCCGGTGGCCCAGCTGTTAGAGTCTCCGCCTCGAATGCAGGACCTCACAGGTTCGAATTCCAGCCAAGTCATACCAGAGACTTTAAAAAATGGTACTAACAGCTGCCTCGCTAGGCACTCAGCATTAAGAGGTTAGTGTTAGGATTGGTTGGCCTTGTGTCTGGATAATGTGACTGGGTGGAACATCATGCTACACGTCTGCAGCATGATGCATCAGTGCTAGACATCAGTATAAATTGTCATATTGCAGACATCATAGCGATATGACTAAAAAATTGTTAAAAGCTATGTTAAAAATCTAAATCACATACACACACATGCCCTTTCACTGGGCATTAGTTATTAGACAGAAAAACTAATTTAGTTTTGCATTTTTCTAGCTTGGGTAAGTATTTTTTGAGGTTTTCCCTATCCTTGCATAATTGTGGTCTACAGACTCACCTTGATTCATATTATTATTAATTACAAATCATTGTAATTCACCTTACCTGCATTGTAAATTGCGCTATATTTTCACTTGGTAAAGCAGGTTGCACACCACTTTAACCTTAATATCACATACTCGGTTATCAAACACAGGTTCTTTTAGTTTTGTATAATTTAGTTGTCCCTAGCTTTCATTAAGCATGATTGACTTCATTATCCTGTATTTTTCTGTACTGTGCTTACTATTGCTTCCTTTGTTTGGCAACTAAAACAGTATTTAGAACACACATATAAGATGGCTTTTCACTATCTCATAATTAGCATAGACTTAGTCCATGCATTCCTTGTGTTACTTTTATTTGCATTGAAGATTTTTGCAAATAAAATCTTCTTTTCAGCTTTCTTTTACAGGAACAATGTTAAAGCAGGGTGTGGGTAGGTGGTGACAAAATCTTCCCAGGATGTACACACCATTTGCTTACCTTATAGAGGCTAAGAGGTGACAGATAGTTATCCCTCTCTATATAAATAGAAAAACAAATATCTGTAAGCGAAGCAGATGGTTCCTTCCTTGTTTTCTTCAATTTCATTATCTGAGTCTGTCAGGTCTCAAGGAAGGATTAACTAAATCTTTTCTGAGACTCTAAGGGTTAGTAAGCCCACTCCCAAGGGAGGTTATAAGCAAGTGGAGACTTAATCATGCCCTCTCATTATGGAAGAGTGGCACCCTTTCTTTTCCACTAGAACAGAGTGAGTTGCACTCTCCCCTATGGGAGAAGCAGTGCTTCTTTCATCCAAAAAGGGCAGAGAGTGAGTTGCACCCCTCAATGAGGGGTGAGTAGCACTTGGTGTAGGCTGGAAGTGAGTCACACCCACTGTAAAGGGGACAGCAGCACCTTTCCAGTCCACAGTACATTTAGTGACCCATTGGGGACCTGGGAATCAGCTTATGGACATCAGATCAGGGAAGGAAATTGGATTGGCATCCTCCCTTCCCTATTATCGCTCTAAATCCCTATGGGGAGTTGGATCATCTACTGCAAGGAAGCAAGTGGTCCTTTTCCTACTTGCAGCAATGAACTTCTGCACCATGGCAGCATTGTGTTGAGGTCATTGATGCTGGCTGAGGACCTATGTCATCTTATAAAGTTAAGTCATTAATAATAAAAATGGAAGGGGGATTGACATTCTTCTCCCAAATATTTGTGCTAGGTAGGTGGAAAGTCACCCTTTCACTCCTGCTCATTCCATTGACAAAGACAGTCCATTAGCTTCATAGGAGGTATCACTGGTTCAAACTCCTCTTCCCCCAAGTCTCCCCCACAATAGTGAGACATTGAGTCTCTAAGTCTCATTGCCCTGCCTCCCAGAAGAGAGAGTGGGACAAAAATTCCTTTCTGTTCTTGTTGATGCACACACATTTGATGCAGAACAGGCCAAAAAGGTTTTTTTCCCCTCCCTTCAGGTCTCCTGCCTCCTTTCAACCATCAGCTAAGGCAGCAGAGGGAGGGAGGGATCTAGTCTGTTGATAAAGTGGTAAAACAGGTTTATTGCCACTTGCCCAGTAACCTTTGTCCCAATCCCTCAGGTTCTGATGACTCTAATATTCTTTCCAGTTTGAAAAACATTTTGGGGCAAACTTCAACCAGTCTAAGATCTCTTGTTGCTTCCTCACTCAGTTATGATAAAGGAGTTCGGTCTCAAAGGTTTAACAAGGGCCAAGACTTTGCTAGACAACATAAGGGGGAGGTCATCTTCCTCCTCTACATTGTGGCCCCTATTTGCTGCTTCTAGCTATAAGGTCCATAGTCCTTCTTGGCCCATTAAACCTCCCACTTTTGATTCTGAAATGGCTCAATTGGCATTTCTACAGGGACCTGGACTCACCTTCTGATGAAAACTCGGGAATTTTTAGAACAAAAGACAAGGTCACTAGTAATAATAGCCTCGCATGCTGGCCTCTTTGCAGCAATCTCATTCAGCATGCTGAAAGAGGAGTCTCTGTCGCCAATGGCTCTTCATCATTTTTTGGAATGCTTTGGCAAAAGCCATGGCTTTATCAATGGAGCATATCCTCCTCAGGGATGTTGCTCTGGACACTTCCAGGTCTTACTAGAGCAAAGTAGGAACCTTCTGAGCGCTGCCTCCCTAGAAGCAGAGACTACTGAAGGGATCATCCCCATCATGGCTTTGAGAGACCAATAACACCAGTCCCTTGCATCCACTCCTGGCTCTTTGAAACCAGCCAAGAAGTGAAGTTATCATGACTGTCCTCAGGGTCTACTGGCTAAATTCTTTAAAGCTGCTTTTTGAAGCCTCAATCAAAGCAGCAATCCAATTTCAAAGCTCACCCTCAAAATGCTGGCTCTAAAAGGTACACCACAAAGGGCAAGAAAGGAAGTTCATGGACCCTTAGAATCCCCTTTCCTAAGGACAAGGGAGAGATGGTCCTAGGACAGTGATTTCCAACCGTTTTTGGCCACAACCCTAAGAAGTAGTTTTTCTGAGCCTCATAAATTTTGCCACCCTCAAAAAAAAATTCTGGCAACCCTCCAGAATGCCCTTATGACCCTGATTTGGGTCACAACCTGGGGTTTGGGAACCACTGCCCCAGGGACTTGCTCCTTCTCCTGCAGAGTGTACCTCTTCCATTCTTTCCAGTTGGCCCCAGACTAAACACTTTTATAGAGGCTTGTTCTGGCATAATGTTAGATGACTGGCTCTCTTCTATCATAAAAGATAGCTACTGGCTTCAGCATACCTGCCATACTCCCAAACAGTATTGGTGGGTTTTGAGACTCAAAAAAATGTTTTGAGATCCCAAAGGGGGTGCAAGTGACCTAAAAAATTGATATTGTTCAAGTGGAGAATAGTCTGTTATTTCATATAAGCCTATGGAAAATGTTTGGAAATTCAAATCTGAACGAAAGAAAACTAGCCTGTTATCTTTAAAGCATTTTACACACTTACAAAGAAAAAAATAGTTTGTAGACTTGACATGTCAAATATCATCACCACACACTTGACACATATGTGCAAACAATCACATAATCACATCCACACCGACAATAAATAAAAACATATACCAAGTTAAAAATCCATTGGATAGTAAAATATATACTTAAATAAATGCATTCTTGCTGCTCTGAATAGTAGATAGGTGGTTTGAAGGTAATACAATTGTCATTAGTGTTCATGTTTGCACTCCCTAGAGACTGGATTGTGCTGGTATTCAAACTTCCTTGCTGGATTCTCTGAGCGAATCCTGGTCAGAACTGAGTTGTTTTTGATGACCATAATATTAGTGTTATCAGAATTCTATCTGATGCAGTTTGACCACGCTATATGCTAAGTTAAATGGATGCTTTAAAGATAAACAGCAGTAATACATGCTGCTGTCCAGTACAGGTTTTAATTTCTTTATCAACACAAATTAATCATGCAAGCACAGGCATGTATTTATTATTGTCTTTCAATCAGTTTCTTGACTAAAATCATCCTGAAAAGCATGGGTCAATGAATGGTTAGCATTTTAACAAGATTAAGATAATCAATAATAATAAAGAGAATTAATCTCAACGTGTGATTCAGAATGTTGAATATTTTACATACAAATGGTACTCCTCCTTTGCCAGACATAGTACACTGTATAATGACATATGTTGATATGTTGTTTGCATTATGTGCAAAGAAATTAAAATCCCCGTCCTGTTGTGCTTCACAGAGTAAAATTCCGTCAATTATGAGTCCAGAAATGTTTTTGCTGGGCTTTCACACACTTGAACACTAAATGTGTCATGAAATGATGGTTGTTTATACCTGACCTCTTTGCCTTTTAATTGCCTCTATGGCAATTTGCTGTATAAACTGCCACAAGGATAGTTTTACATGAGCACAAACCAGGATTGTTTACAGACTATACATGCAAAATATTACAAGCACATATTGAAGTGGTGGGTTTTTTCTTTTTTTAAATTTTGTTTCCTTACTGATTATTGAAATCATGTATTTTGAGGGGGTTTGGGAGTAAGTACCATGTTTGTAGTGTGACATGTTGTGTTATGGCAGGTATGCTTCAGTTTCAGGATCTTCCATCTCTAGCAAAGTCTACCATCTTCTTCCCAATGTTAAATATGGTACACTTAAAAGAAGAAGTTCACTCCCTTCTTCAGAAGGATGCACTAGAGATGGCACAAAACAACCACTCTCAGGCCTTTTATTCAGATTTTCCTGGTTCTGAAGAAAGAGAGAAAATCCCATCTAATTATTTTTCCTTCCTAAACAGATTTCTGATGGAAGAACCATTCAAGATGGAGACCACAACCTCAATCAGGAATGTCATAAGATCTGGTGAATAAGCAGTCTTCATAAGTTTGCAGAATGAGTACATTCACATCTCAATCTTTACTCTACACAGAATGCACCTCAAGTTTTGCTTGGATGGGAAGGTCTTCCAATTTCAAACTCTGCTATTTGACCTAGCCATCAATACCAATGTCATGGAAGTAGTTACAGTCCATTTAAGGTCACTAGGTATCCCAAATATTCAACAATTTGAGGACTGGTTCACCCACAATGGCCATCGAGTGTCCCTAAGACTAGATCTTTGTCACTGTTGGTCCATAGTGACCAGGCTGGGCCTTCTGGCAAGCTTGAGAAATTGGAGCTCACTCTATCTCAAGATTTTGTCTTCATGGGAGATAAATATCCCCTTGAAAGAAGGATTAGGCCAAAAAACAAATATCTGTATTTCCAGTCAGCTAACCATCCCCGTTTCTCATTCCTGACCCTAGCACTCCCCCCAAATTGGAACTGGTTTCTGGAGTCCCCCATGTACACCCCCCACACCCGAACCGCACTCCTACCCATCTGAAGACACATCAGATTTAGGGTGAGGCACTCAACTGGAGCTGGAAGGACTGATTCTCATGGGTTCTTGGTCCTGGAAAGAATCTACCCTCCACATCAACAATTTGCAAATCAGAGCAGTGTTCTTAGCTCTTCAGAGGTGCATCCACCAAATAAGAGGTCACTGTGTCATGGTCTCTTCTGGCAACATGCTGGTGGTGGTATACCTCAGGAAACAAGGAGGCACACAATGCATCTTTTCTTAGAGTGGAGGTTTTGAACTTTCATCACTGGGCTACTTTAGTGGGAATTCCTGGCAAAAAGAATATTTTGGTAGATGATCTGTCGATGAAAGAGAAAATAGTTCTCACAGAATTGTCACTTCTCCAATCCATAGCAGACTCCCTGTTCCAACTCTGGAGGACTCCTTAGTTAGATTTGTTTGCCACTAAGCTAAGCCATAAGCTCCCCTTGTGTATTTCCATAGTCCCTGACCACAGGGTCTATGTTGTGGATGCTTTCAACCTGAAGTGGGATTGTTGGTTTGTTACACCTTCCCACCTTTCACTCCACTGCTCAGCCCATTTTGATCTCCCCTCTGTGGCCCAAGCAATTGTGGTTCAGTGATCTTCTCAATCCGCTGGTGGACTATCCCCAAATTCTACCTTAGAGGAGGGACCTCCTCTCACAGGACAGGAGCTCTCTGTTTCAAAACAGCCCACAAATTCTCCAACTTCATGTTTGGCTCATCCCAAATGATTTCTCCACTGAGAAAAGCATTCCATTTAAAGAAAAGTACATCATTCAATGCAAGGGACAATCTACAGCTAAGGTATATGATGTCAAATTGAGAATCTTTTGTGACTGATGTAGTAGAAAACATGTCAATCCTAGCTGTCCCTCCATGAGCACAGTGGCTGAGTCTCATTTTTCCTCTTCGAAGAGAAGCAATGTTCAGTTTCAACAGTTGTGGGTTGTTGAGTAACCCTTTCCAACACTCAGATTTTCAAAAGGCCCTGCCATCAGGTCAGATTCTCACATAGCAGACCTGATCAAGTACTTGAGTTACAAAGACTAGTGTCTCACTTTCTAATAACTAACTGCAATCTTTCTTGTGTTTTGTGGTCTCTTAATAAAAACCCTTATGAGCCTTTAGGTGAAGCTTCCTTCAAGAACCTTACTCTCAAAAGAGTCTTTTTGCTCACATTAGCATCTTCAAGATGAAGGAGCCAACTTCTTGCAGGGCTGTATCAGGTTCAATAGGAATTATGGGTCAGTCTGGCTCCCTTAGGCAACCAGATTTATTAAACAAAAAAACCCAGTTTCCATCATTTGCTCCACTCCTGATTGAGAACCCCTGTCTCAGCCGTATCTGTACTGGGGATGATCAAGATAGACTATTATTTCCTATTAGGGCTTTGCATTTTTATTTGGCTGCCTCTAAATGGAGAAGGAAGTGTAGGAAGTGTCTTTTCCTCCTGATTAAGGGTTCAACTGATATTTAATCTTTCACCATTTCTGGGTAGATTGCATTAAATATCAAGAGAGCTTAAACTCCCTTATTGATAGGGACCTATCTTTCATGAAAATTAAAGCCTATGGGTTTCAAGCCATTGCTACCTCATGGGCCTGTCTGACCCATTCATCTTTAGAGGATGTGATGAAGTGGCATTTCTGGCACTCTCACACTACTTTCTCCTCCTTTTACCTTCACTTCGTTAACCCACCAAAGTGAAGTCATTTCCTTAATGGGCACAATCATCATTGTTCAGAAAGTAGCCCAGGCAGATTCCATTCCACAGTAGTCTCCTTCTCTTCAATGAGGGTGATTATTCCTTAATTTAGATTTTTATTCACCAGTTACGGGATCATTCCCAATTCAGAACTTCTTCTGGCCCTAATACGGGGTGCTTTTCACATCTATATCTTTCCTCCTCACAGGAAGTACCTCCAGTTTTTCTTGGATGTGGAGGTCTTTCAAGTTTGTGCTCTGCTGCTTGCCATAACCTCAAAACCCAGCACATTTACCAGGGTCATGGGAGTGGTTGCAGCCCACTTAAGGTTGTGGGTGATATGAAACCTCCAGTATCTGACAAATGAATGATCCACAGTGGCCTGCTAGAGTCACTCATCCTAGATTTGTCTCGCTGTTGTTTCATAGTGATTAGACTGGGTCTTTTACCCAACCTAGAAAAATCTGAACTTATTATATCTCAAGATTTTGTCTATGTGGGGATGAATTTCCTCAGGAAAGGGGATTAGTCCATGTCCCTAGGGACAGTGGATGATCCTGTCTGAGACACTGAGAACCAAGACTTTGTTGTTGGCTTGTTTTTTCCTCCTCTGGGGACCTTGAACTCTAACAGCAGACATGTTTCCCCTAGGCACCCTCTCCAGTTTCTCCATCTGGCAAACTGGAAACCACACAGATACCCTCTAAATGCTTAGATTTCTGTAGGTCAAGATTTTTGCCATCATCTGAGCTGGTGAACAAATTGGGACCAGTTTCTTGCCAAATGTCCCTATGCAAGCCCACAAACCCAACTCCTGTCTGTTCACTGATGCATCAGATTCCAGATGGCACTCATGTATAGCCAGAAGGACTGATTCTTCCGGGTTTATGGTGCCTGGAAGAATCTACCCTCGACATCAACAACTTGGAGATGAGTCCAGTCTTCTTAGACCTTCAGGGATGCAAATGCAAAATAAGAGGTTACTGCATGATGTTCTCTGATGACAACATGTTGGTGGTAGTATACCTCTGATGGCAAGGAGGCACACATTCCCCTTCTCTCTGCATGGAGATTTGGAACCAAGTTTGGCAGACTGTCTACCTAGAGGAGAATGACAGGCATCTCAGAATGGTCTCTGCACAGTATGTAGCAGATTCACTGATCAGACTTGGGGGAGACCCTTGGTGGACTTGTTTGCAACAAGGCTAAGCAACCACCTTCCTTTTAACAATTCTCCAGTCACCATCCAATGGGCCTGGGTAGTGGACACATTCAGTCTGAAGTGGGATCGTGTATTCACTTATGCCTTCCCACCCTTCAGAATGATCCCAGAGGTACTTCACAAAGTAAGGAACTCCACTGCTCAGTTTATTTTGATAGCCGCTCTGTGGCCTCAATGATCATGGTTCAACGATCTTCTTGACCTGCTGGTTGACCAGCCCAGGGCATTACCCCAGAGGAGGGACCTTCTGTCGCAGCACATGGGGTTTCTTTTACAAAATAGATTCTCCACCTTCACACTAAGGCTTATTTTTCTGCCAGGACAAGTTTTCAAACAAAGTTGCCAAGTGTACTGTTCATTCCAGGAGACAATCTACATCCAAAGTCTATGACACCAATTGGAAAATCCTTTGTGATTGGTGCAACAGAAAATGCATTAATCCTAGCTGTTCTGTGCAAGTGCAGTGGCAGAGTTTTTTCTCTTTGTCTTTAAAAAGAAACAGTGCTCAGTTTATACTATAAAGAGCTCCCACACACTCTAAGTTTCAAAGGGATAGCCATTGGTGCAAACTCTCGCATAGCAGACATCATCAAATATTTTGAGCTGCACAGACTGGTGTCTCACTCACTAAAGCCTAGATGGAATCTCTCATGTGCCTTGTTGTCCCTAACTATGACACCCTATGAATCTTTGAGTGAAGCTTCCTTTGAGAACCTTACCCTCAAGACTGTTTTCTTCTTCTTGTTAGTGTCCTTCAGACAAAAAGAGCATGCTTCATGCCCTATCCGTAGAACAAGGCTGTATCAGGTTTATGGAAATTATGAATCAGTTTCTCTCCTTTGCCAGCCAAGTTTCCTAGAATAAAGCCAGCATCCATTGGTTGCTCCACTCCTGATCCCTAGTCTCAGTCTGCACTTGTGATGATCATGATTGACTTTTTATGTCCTTTTTGGTTTTATGTTTTTATCTGGCAGCTTCTAAAGGTTGATGGAAAGGCAGGAAGCATGTTTTCCTCCTCTTATGTGCTCAGCTTATAGCTTCCACCATTTCAAGCTGGATTACCTTAACTTTCAAGAGAGCTTAACAGGTTCTTATTGAAGAGGGACCTTCCATTCATGAGGATTAAAATTCATGAGATTCAAGCCATTGCTACCTCATGGGCCCACCTAACTCATTATTCTGTGGAGGATGTAGTGTGATCTCACACAATCTTCTTTTACTTTTTGCCCATATTTTCTTTGGGGTTGATGGTCACAACACAAAAAATGACCAATGCAAATACCATCCAACATTAGTCTACATATGTACAGTGAGAGTGAGTATTCCTTTTTCATTTTTTCGTCTTCACCAGTTTGTGGGGCCTCTGACCAAACTGACAACTCTGTCTATGCTATAGCAACAGTTTATGTATTTCCAATTATAAAATATATTGGGGGGAGGAGGGGTAAAACTAATTTTAATTAATTAACATTTAAATGTTGCTACTGCAAAATTCCCTCCTCCTACCCCATACTGATGTCCCACTATTTAAGGCTAAGTCCTGAAAAAAATGAGGACAAGTCCACATGGGTGAGATAGCTATAAACTGGACCTCAGAACTTCATGGAGTCACCCAATGGAAGGTGAGATCTCATGATACATTCGAGTTTATTTTCCACCTGGAAAAGAGTAAGATACACAAGTCAGACGGTAAGTATTACATCATTAAAATTACATTTACTCTCCAAAAAAGCTACATTTCAATGAGCTGCAACCTAGTTGAAGTCTGGAATGTCTCTCACTTTCACAGTGTGTGTGTGTGTGTGTGTGTGTGTGTGTGTGTGTGTGTGTGTGTGATTTGGATTTCTAACATAGCTTTAAGAATTTTTCAGTCATATCACTATGATGTCTGCAGTGTGGCAGTTTATAGTGATGTCTAGTACTGGGGCATAATGCTGCAGACATGTAGCATGATGTCCCACCCAGTCACATTATCCTGATACCAGGCCAATCAGTCTTAACACTAACTTCTTAATGCTGAGCACCTATTAGTACCATTTTTATAAGTCTCAGTATGACTCAGCCAGGGTTTGAACCTGTGACCTCCCACATCCAAGGCGGACACTCTAATCACTAGGGCACCAGAGCAGTCACCTTCATAGTAACTGGCTGGGGCTTTTTTATATTCATGTTTAAGTTGTTCCTATTCTCTAAAAGGAGAAGATTCCATTCAACAATAGTCTCTTTGATAAAATTTATTAAAATTGAGTTTTGATATAAATTCTTCCTGGCAAAAAGCATTGGGAGATCTATCACCAAGTTGTCTATTACTTACCTGCTGGAACCAAGTTCTACAGTTATCCAGAGGTCACGTCACGGTGTATTTATTTCTGTTTGATTTCTTTTTTTTACTTCAGTTATTTCAAACAATGCCCCCCCCCCTTCCAAAAGAGGCCTTATAAAGGTGAACTAAAGAAGCTTTTAATTTCAAACTTTGTACACGTCCATCCTTTCCACACTTGTACTTTCCTGTATGTATGTATACCACTGTAGGGATTCATCATGAGATAAGCCCAAATGCTTATGAGAACTGACATTTGTAATAACCATTATCATTCACTGAATGTGGTAGGTGTTGTTCCTTTTGAGATTTCCTGGATATGGTCATTGATTTGGTTATGTTTAGACTAAAATTTGCTAATCATTGATCAGCTCTCAAATTGATTATATGTAGGTCTTTATTTAGAACACCTACATCCAGGGATGGGTTGGCAATTCCTTTAGATTTCACAATGTTGTGATCTACTGTGGACTGACAATTCCTTTTGATTTCACAATGTGGTGATCTACTGTAGACTGACTATTCCTTTTGATTTCACAATGTGGTGATCTACTGTAGACTGACAATTCGTTTTGATTTCATAGTGTGGTGATCTACTGTAGACTGACAATTCCTTTTGATTTCAGTGTGGTGATTTACTGTAGACTGACAATTCCTTTAGATTTCACAATGTTGTGATCTACTGTAGACTGACAATTCCTTTAGATTTCACAATGTGGTGATCTATTGTAGAATGACAATTCCTTTTGATTTCAGTGTGGTGATCTACTGTAGACTGACAATTCCTTTTGATTTCATAGTGTGGTGATCTACTGTACACTGACAATACCTTTTGATTTCACAATGTGGTGATCTTCTGTAGACTGACTATTCCTTTTGATTTCACAATGTTGTGATCTACTGTAGAATTACAATTCCTTTTCATTTCACAATGTTGTGATCTACTGTAGAATGACAATTCCTTTTGATTTCAGTGTGGTGATCTACTGTAGAATTACAATTCCTTTTCATTTCACAGTGTGGTGATCTACTGTAGAATGACAATTCCTTTTCATTTCACAATGTTGTGATCTACTGTAGAATGACAATTCCTTTTCATTTCACAATGTTGTGATCTACTGTAGAATTACAATTCCTTTTCATTTCACAATGTTGTGATCTACTGTAGAATGACAATTCCTTTTCATTTCACAATGTTGTGATCTACTGTAGAATTACAATTCCTTTTCATTTCACAATGTTATGATCTACTGTAGAATGACAATTCCTTTTGAGTTCAGTGTGGTGATCTACTGTAGAATTACAATTCCTTTTCATTTCACAGTGTGGTGATCTACTGTAGAATTACAATTCCTTTTGATTTCACAATGTGGTGATCTATTGTAGAATGACAATTCCTTTTGATTTCACAGTGTGGTGATCTGCTAGTAGACTGATAATTACCTTGATTTCAGACTGTGGTGATCTGCTGATAGACTGACAATTACCTTTGATTTCACAATGTGGTGATCTGCTGTAGACTGACAATTACCTTTGATTTCAGACTGTGGTGATGTACTGTAGACTGACAATTACCTTTGATTTCACAATGTTCTTGTTGCTTGTGTCATTAGAATGAGTCAGTACAATTTCTTTTATGCTTAAATTTTATTTCTCTTGTATTCCTGATTAATATCAAATTATAAACAGGCATCTTAACAATTAAAATCAAATGTGTGGATATTGAGTGGTCAGTGAGATTGGCTTTTCTGCAGCAGTCATACGTTGTCATTGTCCATTTCTTTACATTTGTCACCATCTTTAGGATTTAATGGAGAAACCAGTAAAAAAAATGATTTGGGCAGAAAAACTTGAGTATGTATATTTATCTTTTTAAGAGGAATATTTAAGGTCAGCTCTCATCTTTTTTTTTCTTCGTCAATTCATGTAAAAATGCTGACACATGCACTTCTCCCAATGATAGAAAGCCACCACTAAGAAATATTACAAGTTCGACAATTCTTGAAAATCAGAGTTTAAGCATGTGCAGGCAAGTAGCAAAGGTCCCAAGTTTAAAATGTGTTTCATTTAAAGTGGTTTTTATGATCGTATATGGAAGGAGAAATTTTAATCACAAGGCATATTGAGACACAACCTCATAGAAGCAATGCTTTTTCTATGAAAAAACCTGCCCCCACTTTGAGGGCCTTGTTTGAGACTGGATGACCGGTTGAGCACAATTTACCATTCCTTGTTGCAGATCCTTTTTAGTAAAGTGGTTCTAGTTTGTTTCTAGACTTAGACATTGCACTAAAATTTTCATACCAGCATTCATAGACATCACATTGTCACTTGGGTCCATGCTCAACTAAGCAGAAAAATTGAAAATTTTATTACAAGTCAAAGATTCAGTATGTGTCAATACATATTATGGCAATGAAGCAAATGTTTTGTTTTCAGTTCACCACAAAACAAGTAAAATTTATGTCTGCAAAAATCTACCAGGTTTAAAATCAATCTATTGATTCAAATTTACTGATCTAATCTGCTGATTCCATCACATGCATGGTGTAACCCTAGGATGTCACCTGTATTTTTAAAACTGTGTAGCTTTATTGATACTTTTTCATGCCAAACTGAAGACCCCAATAGATATATTTATAAATATGTAGCAGTAATTACTTTTCATAAGAAAAATGTTACACAAACTTACAATTGAAAGAAGCATTTTAAATGTCTTCACTGATTCCCACCAACTTTGACACAATGCATACTATTGTAATATATAAAGCACATCATCTTGAGACATGATTTGTTGCAATTTAATGGGGTTGTTATGTAATAACCTTCAGTTATTTTGGTCAGTCAACTATCTTCCCTTTGATCAGTACCCTTGAGTAGTGTTGTTGAAATAGAGGTTTGACTGGAATACATTATTCAGTATAAATATCAGTTAAATTCAGATGCTCAAAATGCTTCTTTAGATTAAGTTTGGAAAGTTATGTATTAGAATGGTTTTGATATAGATATATTAAAGGTGCTGTGTATTAGAATAGTTACAATATAGATACATTAAAGGGGTTGTGTATTAGAATGGTTTTAATATAGATTTATCAAAAGAGCTATGTATTATAACACTTTTAATATATATTTTTCAAACGGGCTGTGTATTAGAATGGTTTTAATCTCCTTGCCTTCACTCTCAACATAACTGAAACTCATTATAATTTTAAACATGCATTGGATGTCAATGGATTGTTTTTGTATCATGCATGCATTGGATGTCAATGGATTGTTTTTGTATCATGCATGCATTGGATGCCAATGTATTGTTTTTGTATCATGCATGCATTGGATGCCAGTGGATTGTTTTTGTATCATGCATGCATTGGATGCCAATGGATTGCTTTTGTATCATGCATGCATTGGATGTCAATGGATTGTTTTTGTATCATGCATGCATTGGATGCCAATGGATTGTTTTTGTATCATGCATGCATTGGATGCCAGTGGATTGTTTTTGTATCATGCATGCATTGGATGCCAGTGGATTGTTTTTGTATCATGCATGCACTGGATGCCAATGGATTGTTTTTGTATCATGCATGCAGTGGATGTCAATGGATTGTTTTTGTATCATGCATGCATTGGATGCCAATGGATTGTTTTTGTATCATGCCCACATTGGATGCCAGTGGATTGTTTTTTGTAAAAAGGCAAGTAATGTAGTTGGTAAGTGTACTGTGATGAGTAAATTGGTGACAGGAGTATCTGTTGCAAATCACTCACTGGAATAAAAATTCCTGAGCCTTGAGAGTGCATCTCCATGCCATATTACTGCAAGAAACAACACTTGGCAATGTTAAGTGACTAGCTTCCATCTTCCCTGTCTAAATTGCTTTGAATTAACATCAGAGCTCATCAGTCTCTACCTCAGAAGTGTCCATCTTGCCATAAAATACAAATTAAAGTGTATAACTTCATTGAAAAATTACTTATGAAGCTTCTCCCTTACCTCAATACACAATTCAGTCAGCTAGAGGCTTCTACCATTGCTGTCTGTCATCAACTGATCCCATAAATCCATCTTTTTCATTTATTTCTTTTTTTCTCTCCCTTTAATCTTCACACTTCTCCAACTGTAACACAAGGAAGGATTATAAGTGATCTGTTCCAAAGATAATTCCTATAAATATGTTTCTTCTTTACCTATTTAAATGCAATATACCTTATAAAATTCTAAATGCAGCAGATCCCAATTTGTCCTTTAAATTTTAGTTGTTTTTGCTTTATGCCTAGACTGAATAAGTCATTAAGCTCATATCAAGTATCCAAACCAATGATGTTTATCCACAGGTATTACTGAACTAATTTTGACACCTTTTAGGAGATGGAACATTCTGGAACTAAAATGTACCCTTACTTAACTACATACTTGTTTTATCACCACATCAAATTTTTACCTACCATATATGCTCTCTTTTAAGTCCTGTCCAAATGCAAACAACATAGACCCTGATCTGTCATTGCATAATGCACCAGCAAATCAAAGTCTACATGGTTTGTTCTACTGATTGCAGACAGCATAGACCTGGACCTGCTGGTGCATTATACAGTGGCAGATCTAGGTCTGCGCAGCTGGACTCAACTTATCAACAAGTATATACAGTATTTCACACATTCATAACAGTGTTGTGAAAGAGATTTAGGATGTATATTTTATTTAGTATGTCAATATCCAGATCATCTTTCCTTCACCACAGGTGTTAAGATAATAAGAATATCATAAATCTAGAGTGCAAAGGTGACATTCTTATCAACAATACTGTTTACTAAAATTTTCACTGCTGTGAACCTCATAAACTCTTCTTACAATGCATTTTCTTACATCACATTTATCTTCAGCAAAGTTGTGTCAAATAAGACTTTACTGTCAATTTTATTATGAAGCAACCTAGTTTATTTTCTCCTGTATCAGTATTCCAGCATTAGATGAATTGCATATTAAAATGAATGGCAGATTGTTGATTTTTAGCTCACCTGGCAATAAGCATATGGTATAACTCCACGCTCATTTTGCATTGTCCTTTCATGAATACTTGCTTGTACCACTTGCAAGTGGTATATTTGATCTAATTTTAATCAGACTTAGAATATGGGAGATTATATCATCAAGATCTTGGATGAGTTTGAAAGTGAACAAGATCCATGCTAATCTTGCATCAGATTAACAGTTTGTTACCACTCTGGTAGCAATATTTTGTGACTTTGCAATATAAGTTTTTATATGATCAAAATTTTGCAGGAGTTTGATCCCCACATGTTAATGAGATGATCTTGCATCTGATAGCCTTAGCATAGAACCAGTCAAGAGACTGGATTTTTTTCTGATTCATGGATTCAGATCATCATGATATGTGAAGAGTATGAGAAAAATCCATGCATACTAATATGCTAAATTTATCAACACTTTAGCAACTTTATTCCTGATCAGATTTTTATCAAACTTGTTAAATAGCTTTTAGCCAGATGATCAATATCTGACCCACTTGTGGCCCTTGTTTCTATAAGGCCCTGATTTTTGCAAAAGGAGGATGGATCATTTTGCTTACAATATGAACTTTCTCTTTTTTTATGGGATGGTATGTTGTCTATCATCTCTCTGTTAATACAAGTTTGTTATCCCTACTCCATGTGAACTACATGAAAGATTGTCTTGAAACTTTACATACATATTCATCCCAAGATCTAGTTCATCCTAAATGAAAATGGTGCTGCTCAGACATCTAGTATGGCCAGCATGGTGACTATCATGAAATCTTCTATCACCACTCCTCCTGTACTGATGGTCTTATCAATATGTGTTTTAATTAAAAGATTTATATGATATCCAGTTGGTCATAAATAAAAATGGTGCCAGTCTGACCCCTAAAATATGGTCAGTATCACAGTCAACTTGAAAATCTTGTCATCACTAAAACTTCTAAACAGTCATGTCAGCATAGGGTTTTCACCAGAAGACCTTTTTTCTTGTCTAGCTGCTCCTAAACAAAATTGATGATGACCTAACATCTAATATGGCCACCATAATGGCCTCTTTAATATATATTTTTATTTCCACTCCTTCTGAATAGATGGTCATATTGACATGGGGCTTTCATTAAAAGACTTCTTATGGTATTAAGTTGGTCCTAAATGAAAGTGTGCCAATCTTACATCCAATATGACCACCATGATGGCCATATTAAAAATCTTGTTATTGCTACTTTTCCTTGATGGTAGTCATTTTGACATGAAGTTTCCACCAGAAGATTTCTTATGATATCTAGTTGGTCCAAATTAAAAATGGTGCCAATCTTACATCCAGTGTAACCACCATGGTGGCAACATTGAAAATCTTATTATGCAAGAATATCATACATGATTTCAACACTCAGCATTTAAAAAGAATAAATGGTTATATTTTGATTCCTAGAAATTCTTTTAGAGCAGATGAGAATAAGTCCTTTTCAAAGGGACTCTTGTTCACAGAAACTTATATCTGCTTGAAATATGTGGATTGAACTGAGCCAGTCCTGTAACACCCTCTGTGCAACCCCCCAGTCCCCTCCCTGACTAGATCCACCACAGAATGGACAAAATTAATCAATATTGAATAATGTCAGACTGCATATTTCTTGTACATGTTTTTTCTCAAGTTCCTTGTGTCTTGCCAAAATGTCTACACACAAAATTTTAGGACACCATACCCAGTTGTGTTTTATTCATGTCAGATAAAACTTTCCTTCACAGCTGGTTGATTTGACACAAACTGATCCTAAAGAACAGTCTTACATACTTTGTAAAATCACTGAAATCATATTTTGTGACAATAATATGGACTCCAATAAATTAACTGTTAAGATAAAATATCTTACATTTTCAAAAAATTTTAAAAATCCTACAAATATTTTTTTTAATTTATGGAGTGACAGTAAAATAAATTCCTTCCATGCTTTATTATATGATTTTTTTTAACTGTACTGTCAAGTCTATTTAAATTCATCTCTACTGACAAATTCTTGTGGTGAATTCAGACACAACTTGTTTAGAATACTCCCTATAGCAAATCTGTCTCAGTTGTCATTTTTCATTTCCTGGCTATTTATGGTCTGGCCACAGAAAGGTTAAAGAGAAATTCTGCCCAACTTGTATGGTGACAAAGAAAACCACTTGAGTTGGTGGTAGGTTATCTCCACTGATGTGTGATTTATGATGACTTTTGAGTCTACAAGCCCACTCACTTACTACCATAGGTATCAACACAAAATAATCCACATCAAATATTAACTCGTGTAATATGCAGAACAGTTCAGTTCTTGACTATATGACCTACAGAACAGTATTTCCAGTTATTATTACAAGCACTGCTGACCATTTCAGTTCTTGACTATATGATCTACAGAAGAGTACTTCCAGTTACTATTACAAGCACTGCTGACCATTTCAGTTCTTGACTATATGATCTACAGACCTGATTTCTAACAGAGACACAAAATACTTTAAAACAACATTCTTGAGCCTACAAGTTTGTGAACTTTTAAGATTTAAATTTTTTTAAAATCTACTTTCTCAAATAGCAACATTATATTCAAAATGTTAATAAGTGAATTAAAGAATTATTAGGCTAATAAAAATATGATGAATTAACACATTAACAAAATGTTATTGGTATTAAAAATAATGATTTACACACAGGGGCATCAAATAATTTCTCATTGTGATGGCTTATATGATGTGATGGCTTATATGGAGAAAAGGTGGCCTTTGTAAAATGAGTTGGATTGCCATGGATGTACACTCATAGTTTAAAAAACAATTATGGACAACTATGACCTGATACATTGCCCAGGTTTTAATGACTTTGTTACTATATCAGAAAGTGGGGCAATTATTGTTTAAAAAAAAGCATGAAGTAATGAAATGGTCATCTAAAAGAATAGTCACACTGAACAAAAATTATTCTGTAAAACTATATTGACAGATTGATAGTTACTTTTGGCTGGAAGACAAATTAGAATATACAAAATTCTCAAGACAGTCTACCTGCTCATCTAACTGTTTACTTCTTTATGCAGCAGAACGGACAGATGCATAATGTGAGCTAACTCCTCATACAGTATCAGATGCACTAGGAAACATTATATCAAATGATGTCAATGGAATATGGGTGTATATATCTGTAAAAATACAAACTCTGATTTTGGTGCAATCCCTTGGGGAATCTGTCATTGTTAGTTGGTATGGTAGGATAAGGCAGAATATAAACTATGAAAAACAAGAGAAAGTATATATAGGGGAACATTTCCAATTTTACCTGCATTCTCCTTGATTCCCTCTTGCGTGTTTAAGTACTTAACTACTGTGTGGATACATATGGCATGATTTACTTATGGGTGGTCAGCTGATATAATATCTATAATCCATTACCTATGAATACAGCAAATATATTGAGGCTCTTTAACATTTTGTGAACATTTGATATTTCCACTTTTTTGAACATATCATTTGCTGACCACAATGTTTCTGGAATTTATCGGTATAAAAAAACCTTATTCATCATTTCAGTCACATTCACAAGTTGCATGCAAGGGCATTGGCCCTTTAAACAGACTCATAAACATCAAATATTAATTGATTTATTTTTGTCAGATACTGTCATTTTTGTATAGTCAGATGATTTCAAATGTGATATATCATACTTTTAATATGACTCTATGGTATTAAATTAAGTAACAGACAAGAGCAAAATCCAACAAGTTTTGTAAAATTCTAGAATACAAAGTGAAAATTTAAAAAGAACTTACAATAATGTGAATTAAATCCCAAATAGTCCTAAAAGATTTAAAGTCCATATGCACAAAGTTCCTACTGAATTCCAGTGGTATTCTAAATAAGTTCCAATATTGAATGTTTTGTTTTGACATGCCTGTAGTCTTGAATATGTTAATGTACCAGTGACCTGTAGTGTGGTAATGTGCTAACAGTCTTTTACTGTATCACAATAATATAATCCAGAACATTCTAAGTTGCCAACATTATTAAAATCTGTTACTAAAATTATAATAAAGTTAGTTGGAAACATCAGATACAACAGGTTCCTCATGGGGGAATTCCAGTGTCTTAGACCCAGACCCAAATAAAAATATTTACCTCCAGTGATAATGATCCCAATCTTTAACCCACACTCATTGAGGAACATCAACAATGTATTAGTTGTTTACAAAATAAAAGCTACTGGTCAGGTACACAATGAACTTGATTTTGGACAAGGTCAAGTCCAAAATACTATTATACATAACATATAATCATGGAGAAAAAAACTAACAAATACAAATTAAATATGCATAACGCTTTCTAGAGGAAAAGTGGACCCATATAACAACACTCACCCTTGAATGCAAACAAGATTGCAGACAGATACTTAAGGCAGAAGTAAATGTACTCCAAAAAATAGATGACTGGTTTGCAGCAAGTTTTACAATATCAGTAAAGATTCAAAATGCTTTTAACCATAAAGTACTTGAAAAATTTGATAAATTGCAAAAACTAATACATTTATGACATATTTATATTAAGTGCAATTTTAAGTTCATGTAACCATTTTATGATGTGCTGTAATGAAATCTAAGCAGAGCATTGCTTTCAGACATGCCAGTATGACACAAATAGTATTGCTTTCAGACAAGACAGTTTGACACAGAAAGCATTGCTTTCAGACATGCCAGTTTGACAAAAACACCATTGCTTTCAGACAAGCCAGTTTGACAGTTTGACACAAAAAGCACTGCTTTCAGACATGCCAATTTGACACAAATAGTATTGCTTTCAGAAATGCCAGTTTGACATGAATATCTGTCATTAACAGATAATAGTGTATATTTTGACTGTTCTGGTGCACCAACACAAACATATAGGGATATGAAACACTGAAATCAAAAGACCAAAATTTCTAGTACATTTGTAAAAAACACAAACCAATTTATATAGTGATAAGACCACACCAAATATTAAGTATTTACTAGAGAAGGAAGTCTTGTGGGTATTATTTTACACCATAAAAATCTTTTTTTTTCAGAGTTCTCAGAGGGATTTTGAATGTTGGAGTCCAAGACTCCATATTTTAGAAAAAAGAGTCCCAGTCCATAAAATTGGTATCCCAATAATGAGATCATTTTTCCTTTGCAATGATTTAGGGCATTATGTGCAGGGTTTTTTGTGACACCAGTATGTTATCAAAATGTTATTACATATTCATTGTGAAATTTTTAGTATTATTGTAAAATAATGAAAATCTAAAGCAATGAACAAGTGAATAATATGACTGAATTTTATGTTACTGCTTTAACATTTCTAAGTCACTTTAATTTTTCTGTAGCAAAAAGAAATCAAACACAAGGTTAAAGTTTCTTTGTGCCATTGAATTTTCCTTCCACAATTGCAACACCATATTTATATATCCAATAATGTCTAATTGTTTTCTCATTTTGTGGCCCATGGGACTGTCCATTTCCATGATTCATTTGATAAATATTTCAGTTGCTTTGGTATTGTTTTCTTTATCAGAATTACATCCGATATATGCTCTCTGTAAGCTAGTTTTGCAAGAATTGGGCTCATCTGCTACCATATGCTTGGTACCCACAGAGAGTAGGGATTGTTGCTATCAGAAAAGCACACATTTGATAACTGCTTGAAAAAGGAGGCATATCTGCATATGCATGGACTTTGTTTCTTCTCTGAAAAATGAAACAAATCAGTTACATTATAGGGAAAAATACCAAGAATTACAATATCTTGGTAGTATTTTAGTCAATATGGTATATTACAAAATGTAAGTGTTGCAGACATTGTAAAGGATTAACATTACAATGGATTCAAGCGTGCTGAATAGTGTTTATTGAAGCATTGTGTCAAACTGCACACCATATAATTAGTCTGTTGATCTAAGTGATAAGGTACTTACAGTCAAATCAGCCAATGTTGGTCTATGCAACTTCACCTAATCCATTTTAGGATCACATGGATTGATTTTCATAACCCAGACACTGAAGAGTTTATACTTGCTTTGTAGATGCAGATCACACAAAAGAAAAGTTTTCCCAAAATAACTTTTTTAATGAGGACTTGGTTATTGGAATTTTCAAGCATTAAAAAAATTATTTTTAGGTTCATGTCAGCATCCAAGAGAACCAAATATTCACTAGCATATTTATAACTTAAATTTGAGTATTTATCATCAAATACTGTTATAAACTGTGGTCACTGGTATAGGGGTACAACATGGACACTAATGTCACTTGTCTGCAAGCAAAATTACTCCTACTGAATAAAACATTTTTCAGAGAAGTGACAATATAAATATTTCACAAGTTTAACAAGAAATTAACAATGTCACTGTATAGAGATACTGCCTATTTATTTACAAGTTTGGATGCGGTAAAATTCTGGCCAAAGCTAGTTGAAGAATACCATTCAGCAGAGTAAAAGTGTTTTTGTTTTTTTTTCAACATCAGAAGAAGATATATTCCAATGTTGCAGAAAAGATCTGAATTTACAAGTTGCTTTCATTGTAACAATGTCAGCTATGGGAATGCCAAATAAATATGATGTAACTGTAACAGTGTCATCCATGGGAATGCCAAATTTAGACATAAATATGATGTAACTGTAACAGTGTCAGCCATGGGAATGTCAAATTTTGACATAAATCAGAAATCATTTCTACATTTGAGAGGATTGAGAAAACATCACAGATTTTAGATCATTATTCTGTTGGCTCATTGATTATTCGCATATTCAAAATCTAAAGACAATTTATTGGGTACAAATTATTCTCTGAATGGTTTTATACGTCTATTACAGTTTCAATAAATGACAGAAAAAGGCTTTTAAGATGTCTTTACTATGATCCTGTAAGTCTGTTTTCTTATACAGATAACTGTTGTGGGTTACTTTCTCTACGCTTGTGTAGAGGACTGACTGGGTACATTTTCTGAGCCTGATGGTACATCAGCATTTTTTTCAGTAAATTTCAAGCACATGATTGGATCCCTGTCTCAGATTCTCAGTACATGAATTTGGGTTTGAAATGGGCATCTGACTTAATTAAACTTTCAATACTTTTAAACTTCCTCTGTCTAAAAAGCATTAGTAGTGGAAAGGTTTCAAAGAACCATGTATACAAGAATGTGGAAGCATTTCACTTGAAAGGAAACAAAAAAATGGGTTTATGTTTTACCAGTACTAACTGGTGTTTACATTAACAGACATCATCAATCCATATACATTACTCCAGCTGAAACAAGCTGAAAAAAAAGCAGTACAAAATTATGGATAAAACTGCTTAGTTACCTGGAAACAGATGCATCTGAAACAGCAAAAGGTAAGGTGGTAGAAGAAAATTTCAGAATACAAACAATTTTTAAAAAGGGCTAGCATCCTAACTTTACTGACTAAATATTTTATATCAGGGTAAGACATCTGATGTGGTCTAGTTTTACACACTAGAAGATTTGAAGGGAGAGGACATAGAGGGCATCAAGAGTTATCTCCATACAACAAAGAAGATGACATATACAAAGTTGACAAGACTTGTTTGAGAAAAAAATGTGTGAAATGGAAAGAATATGACGAATTATTTGCCATTTGGGAACCAGCAAAAAACATATCATTAAAATAAATTATGTACTACAAGCACAGCTTTTCATTAGACATGGAAGAAGCATTATATATAGATAAAAGTATTTGTGGGCATGAAAACAAGTTTTTGAAAAATGGATTTTTAACATGTGAAAGCTGCAGACAAAACAATGCATCAGAGCATGAATGAGTTTCAAGGTGCATGAAATGTGAATGTGTGTTAACCACAAAACCAGAATGAAAAAAGAAATGACATCCAAAAACATCATGGGTAAATAAAAAAATGGTACACATAAAATGTGAAAAAGGCAACAATCTCCACAATGTCCTAACAGGATAATACATGATGTTAGTTGAAGAAATTAAAAGAGATAACATTAAAAAATATGAAGTTGATTCCAAGTACATATTTTAAAAAATGAACGACAGATAAAGTGAAAAAGACTACAGGCTAGTCTAATAAGATTTGTATGTGTTTTTGTTGATTTTAATGGCACCTTTAACACATTATTGGCTATATCATGCCAAGGAAATGGCAGCTAAATGCCTTCACTAAGAACACACATAGAGCAGTACTGCCCTGGTCAGTTGTCATACCCTTGGATTATGAGTTCAGCACAAGTTCTACAAAGTTAGCTACCACAGATCCTTCTATGAGATTAAAACAAGATGAAGGAGAAAGAAAATCACAAAATGTTATGAGGACATTGAGACTTTAAAATATCATTCAAAGAAGATACAGCATCCACAACAGCCACTACACATTTTTTGGTGGGGGAATTACCATGTACAATTTCAACATATCCATGACACCTTCTGTTACAAATTTTTACTACAAAATATAAGTAAATATAAAATGAGTTTCTTTGGGAAGGGTTTTATAGCTATGAATAAAGTGAAGTCCAGCACACATTCACAGTGTAAATATATCTAAATCTTGAAGATGCAGTTTGATCAGAACCTTCATTTGACATGTTGTAAAGAGTGAAATTAAGATGCAAAAATAAATGGTACATTCAGCTCTAAAAATGTTACAAATGCAATGGAGAAAACCTGGTCGAGGAAATAGAAAAACGAAATAGCCAGTACCATAAACGTAAACTGTGTGTAGAATGAACGTGATTAAATGGATATTAACATTTTAGGAAATAAACAGATTAGAGAGTTGTTGTTGTTATAGGGTTTAACGCCATTTATCAACACAAGATAGGCTATACATGGCAGCCAGTATAAATGGTGAAGAAAGAACCCCCAAAAACCCCGGAAAGAACCACCGACCCACAAGAAGCTACCAGCAAGCTTTCTCACATAATGTAGCATTAGCTGAGCCCGAGCCAGAGACTCGAACCTACGCAGACTGAGGTGACTTTAGAGAGAGAGAGAGAGAGAGAGAGGGGGAGAGAGAGAGAGATAAATCAAGAAATACTTGTGTGTGAATATGTAAAAACAGTCAATAATAGCTCAATGTATTGCACAAGACAAGCTAATCACATTAAATTCGAACGTAAGCACTTAACATTTGGTATAGATATGTAAACAATATTGCTTTACATGGCAGAAAGTTGGCAAGTAGCAACACCATTGGAGGACCACGGTCCTAAAGTAACAAGATCTTGTCCAAAAGTAACAGAACATTGTCCTAAACTAATAGACTACACCTCAAATGTCTCCTGGAGGGAGATTGGCACACATTGTGACATGATGGTCTTCAGATTTAAGAAACGTCTTCCCTTTGTCCTTGGATTAATTTCATTCAGTAAGTTGGCTAAATAAACATATTTAAAGAGATACCAATAATCTGCGCTGAAACTCAGTTTTCCAAACTAACCATGAAATGTTTTTATTAACTAACCTATACTTTGCAATGTGGCATTTATGACTGAATAGCTACAAAGCACAAGATCTTGGCAAACTAAGCTAAACTCATCTTCGCTAGCCAAGGTTCCAATAACTTTATCTATACTTTGGTGTAACGAGCTGACATTTCTGTGGCTCGGGTCTGTGAATTTCTTTCGATGCGGCGGCAAGCTACCGCATCCAATCAAACTTAAGTTGTTCAAATTTGAACAATGTTCCTAGGTGACTGTGACAAGTGGAACACGCAGCTTGAATGGACTGATAAGTAAGAAATTTTCCAGTGCCGGTCCGTGTTTGCAGAAATACCTTTCACTCAAATACATATGAAATGGCTTCCCTCTGGTACATAGTCATACTTCTGATGTTAAACTTACAAGGTATCCCTTTGTGGTCCCCACCGTTTTCGGCCGATGTACAATGTGTCACGATATTGGTTAGTTGGCGTTACATACTAAGGGAGGCAACTAATGAAATCCAATAGATGTCGCTAGGACAAAGCACCGATATATCTGTTCTATCAGCCAAGGTGTAGACAGGTTTATCGGAACCTTGGCTAACGAAGATGAGCTAAACTGGCAGTGTGGATGGTCACAGCTGGTTGTGGAATTTCCCAATGGCATTTAACATGTCACATACTGTTCAAAAATGAGTCCAATGCGTATGCAAATTCCATGGTTACTCTTAAGTAAGAAAAGTGCTTTTTGAATGTAAAATACCTTTACTTGATGAGAATGCATTTAAACTGGCTGGCATAGCATAAGTACAAAACAGTTTAATTTGATCCGTAAGAATTTTAAAATCCACCATAGGATGACCTGAGATACCTCAATGATAATAGAGAAAAAAAGAACAATATCTGAGTAATAATGGGCCAATATAAAAATATACACAAATCTTTTCGGTGGAGCCTACATATGCTACTTTATATTTAAAAAAAAACAACAAACAAACAAACAAACAAAAAAGAAACAAACTTGTAATTGTCTTTGCTGTTGAATGTTTGATAAAATTGTCACATGATGAATTCTATAGCAAAGATGAACCAGTAAGAAAACAGTAGATTAACATAAGAGGGAATAGCAAAACTGAACCAGTGTGTTACGTGCACAAGTTAGAAATGAAACATCTATTACACGGGGTGTTCAACAGTATCAGGCTCTAATAAAATATTAATGGTACTGCTAATTTTAGGACAGTAATGTTATGACATTATGACATTGAGGAAGACATTTGTCCAGGACTATACCAAATCAAAAATGAAATTAGATTATCCTGTCAGTGGTGATGGTGTAATTTTCTTGTCGAGTGACATGGTTATGAAAAGGGGTAGTATTATTAGATAGAACAACAATCTAAAGAAAACCAGTGATTCCTTGCAATGTGGAATAAATACTAATATTAATACCGACGTAGTAAAAGACCGTATTCCAAGGCTGCTTCGATACAAAATAGAATATCACGTACACCAAAGAAAGAAACAAACTCTCTAGCATTTTTCAATAGCCGGCTTATGACTCTACCAATTGCTTCAGATAAAGCTGATGATCCTTTGTTGGCTAAATCAGACCAATAACGATAACATTTTTTTAAAGTGCTTCATGAATCACCTTAGCCTTCTGATGGATCACTGCCAGCACTGTAACCCATATTTCACACCACACTAACTTCGGTCAGTTTCTTTTCTTTTCTTTTTTTAATTTATTTCTCAATGACTGTTCATGCTAGAATCATCCAACTACATGATTGTATGATTTATATTAGTACGACAAAACTGCCATTGTGGCCTAGATTTCACATTTAAGGGGCTTAGTTTGTGTGTTGAACTCCTAACCACCAATAGTTTTTTTTTTTTTTTTTTTTTTTTTTTTTTTTTTTTTTTT